>JABUQX010027378.1:25000-50300 GCA_015478945.1 Trachelipus rathkii | reverse complement strand
AAAAAATTATCAAACTTAACCCGTGATCATATCGACCAACGAATAATTGCAACATAACAAAAAGTTTTATCCAAACAAACATCAAACAGAACCAACTTTTCCAAACATAAACTAAAAAGAGTTCTTCGAATAAAATTCATGTAAAGGTGTAAGAGTTACTTATTTAATCGGTAAATCAGTAAATCAAACCACCGTCGCTTGTTCCCCTCCTTGCAATGCCGTCATTAACCTTTTACTAATTTGATCTATTTTTCAATGTCATCATTTCTACTATATGGCGTAAACTCACAAGATATCCACCTGACATTCACTTAGAGAAAGAATAATGAAAATTTCGGCAAAAATTTCCAAGCAAAATAAAAAAGAGTAAAAATTAGGGAAAAAGAAAACAAAGAAAAGAAAAAGAAAAAAAGAAACAAGAAAAGAAATGGAAAGGCAAAAATAGAGAAAAATGATCAACAAGAAAGAAAAGAAATGAAAAAAATAAAAAAGTGGCTGCCTTCAATAAAAAAGAGATCGTACGCAAGAAGGAAAAAGAAAAGAAGAAAAAAGAAGATAAAAGAATAGAAAATGAACAAAAGAAAAGGACAGAAAAAATAAATGGGAAAAGAAAATAAGATAAAACATATATAGAAGACAAAAGAAAAAATAAGAAAAAAAAGAAAAGTATGTATAAAAGTGTACGAAAATAATAGCGCCTATTCATACTTTTTCAATCATTATCCTCATAATCAATATGAATGTTCACATTACACGAGTATATTAAGAAGACTTTATTCATACCTGCGCTATTTATATAGAGCAACAACGTATGAGGCATACACCGCAATTTATTCCAAAACAATGACGTAAAAATAAAGTTCTCAAATAAACATAGAAGTGTAATAGATTTACCGAATCTAAACACTAAAACACAAATCAGGTAATCAATCCACAGCCTCACAATTCATTGCCCCCATCTTTCCATACTGTCTTAATCTAGTGACCTAACTGACTCACGTCAACATTACGAGATATCATTCGGAAAAACATACGCAAATGAAAGGCAGAAGAGTCTTACAAATTTAGACCCACTAACCATTACTAAGAGTATCATAATACCTAACGATGGTAAATACAAACATAGCTAGTTTTATCCTCGTTTAAAGCTAAGCTATAAAATAACAGGTTTCTTTCAGAAATTTCTCGGAAGGAATCTTTACAAATTTTAATAGTGGGGGGGGTCATAAGTATACAGAATTTGTACAAAATAAGAAAATTAATTATCTTTACTTGTTCAGCTAATCTTATTTTATTAGCTATGTCTACTGAATGATAAACTATTCCGAATAATAACCAATCTGTAGTTGTAAAAAATAATATAGATCTATTGAATTATTGAAGTTAGATAAAATAAAATAACATTAAGATGTAGTGTCAAATAATTATAAGAATATTATAATTAATAATTATATATGAGTAATATGACTTTTCGGAGTAAGAAATAGATCTTTGGTAAAATAATAATATATATATTATATATATATAGTATATTAATATATATATATTCATTAGTACTTTTTATATTATTATATTATTATTATATTATATATAATAATGTTATTATTATATTATATATTATAGTATATAATATATTATAATATATTAGTGTACTGTTATAACATCAGCATCCGCATCGCATCCGCATCCGCATCCGCCATCCGCATCCGCGCATTCGCAATCGCATTCGCAATCTCTTTTGAAAAATGATGATTGCAGATGTTTTTCATTTTGTGATGACCTATTGACAATAAGATAAATTATTATTTGATCTTTATCATCGGGAGTTTATGAATACAATTGTATTTGAAGTTTCGATTATCTGTATATATAATATTTATATATAAATTATAGATATATATATCATGATATATAACATTTATATTATCTTATTATATATATATTAATTTATTATATAATATATTCTATATATTCTGATATTTTGATTGCAGTAGACAAGTTCACTTGAGTCGTAATGGTGGCTATTCAGCACCAGTTTGGAGACGTTGTTTAGCAATAAAACTATAAAGTTTGGGTAGTGGCTAAATCTGGATACGTAATAGCAATATGATAGCACGTCGAAAATAGTGTGATATAAATGAAAACTAGTTAGTTACAGGCTCAAATAGGATGATAGCAATAAAAATACAGCATTTGCAATTAAAAATGCTTGTACACAAATGCTCATAGCCCTTAGAAATAAAAAGATGAGCTCTGATGAGTTATACCATAAATGAGAATCTAGACAATTATTTGCATAACTGAAACTGGGTTAATGAAGAGTTATATGGAGACTCTTTCAGGATATGAATAGACGGAATATTCACTTTATTTGTACCAGCGTAGAGGAAAGAAGGGTTGTGTGTGGGATCTATATTAAAAAGCAATATATCCAAAATTATTGAGATGACTGACTTTCAAGACTAACAATGATATTGAATCGTAGTCAGCGGCTTAGATATCCTTTGTTCAATAAATCCATATAGGAAATAGCATTTTCATCAGACCTTTCCTGGCGAGTCAAGAATTAGACTCAGAAATTGTAAAAGACATTGAGACAGCATGCCACAGTAAAGAAAAGGTATAGTCAAGGAGCGTATTCTGTAATTTCATGGCATTCGAATGGTCCTTGTCATACGACCATAATAGTTCGCAGTATTTATAAATTGAGTATAACTAGATAAACTTTTTGAGCAGATGCCAGAATAACCACAAGACCCGATGAACTTCCTCACCATTTTTCACCAATCTCTGGAATGCGATGATGTGTCAGTTGGTTCTGCCTCAGCACTCTCAACGACTTCTGTCCATCAATCAGACCTCCACTCCTGACGCTCTCTTCCTTTTCTTCACCATCGCGTGGCTCACGTTGCTCGTCCATACTAACTAGTTCTTTCCGACACTTCTCTTCTCCATGGTATCCATTCTAGATATCTCTTCATTAGCACTTCGTTGTTCTACCATCCTCATTGAACATGAATATCCTACCACGCATCACTCCTCTCATCCACAAGCTTCACAACACGTTCGGTTCACGCACTAAATCCGCCCTAATTCCCATTCTCTCCCTGTCTCTTATTGTCACTCATCTGATCAGTGCACACGGCATTATCTTCGCACGCCTCCAACTATGTTCTTGCTCTCGTGTTAAGAGCCATGTTCATGCCCAACATCAGTAATATGTCTACATTATACTGTGTATAATCACATTTGATACGTCTCGAAAAAGTCTCTTTCTTTAATATGGAGACAAACATGCCTTCCATGTAATCATCTCTTAGTTAATTCAACATTGTGTGATCTGATTTTCCTCACCAATAGTGGCACCCCCAAGTATTAACTGTCGATGACACGTGGTCGTTTAGTAGTCAGTCTTTCTCATTTAAAACCTTACCTCAGACATCTCACCTCCCTGCCGATCACTCATTCTCTGGCTTCCCTCGATTATCTCTACCCCTTCTTCCTCCAAATACGTGTACCACAAGAACTCAAAGAAACTTTTGCAGTCTCTCTTGATTTGGCAAACCGAAACCAAGATCATCCGCGTTATCCCAAAGACATAGCATTCTACGCAACTCTGTTCTCGCACCATCTCCCACAAAACTGTCCAATGTAACTATTAATCTAGACTTAATATAATAACGATGAAAGTATGTGGGGTGGTTAGATTGGAGGAGAGTTTTAGGATTTATGTGACCATATATAATTAATTAATTGAATGTAATAAAATGTATGCATTGGTCTTTTACAAGAAAGAATCTTAGATTTTCCGAAAGGTATATTTAAACAAATTTACGAGAACGATGCTTGAGTATAATTGATGGATAAAGAGTTTAGAAGACCAAAAAAAAATTTTTATTTAAAACATTATTAAGAAAATTTTAATGAATATTCAGTCAGTAATGTTTAAAGATAAAACCCGATGTAGAGGGCGCGAGAGAAACCTGTTTGTGGTAATAGAATATAAGAATAAATTAATAAAAGCGAGATTGTTTTATATATTATTCGAAGCGGTTAGTAATAGGAAGATATGCATTTGAACTTATAGAAAAAGCAAACGAAGTTAACCCATCAATAAGAAAGGTAATAAAGAGAGGCAGAAATTAACTTTAGCAAGGCATATAATAGAACCGAAGACAGTTTTTCAGCTTTAAAATTTAAAAGTAAGAATTAGGACAATTGGTCAAATTAAAATTGATTGAAAATGTTATTTACGTTTCGAAAAGCGAGTTGGTTCAACATTTAAGCTAATACGTTCACTTGTTTACTGAGGAAAGATTAAATAGTTTGGAGACTAATAGTTCTTGTATGATTGAAATAATTATGACTATACAGATTATTTGTACGTGAATATTAAACGTGTATTGGACCATTACTTGATCCCATGGTAAAGCTGCAAGGCTCTGATGGGTTATATGGTAGAATTTATATACGAGGGTTCTGTGTATCAGCGCATTGCAAAGCCACTGTATTTGATGTTTTAAGACCGAGTCTAAACTTTGTGGAGGTAACAGATGACGGGAAAAACCAACAGCATCTGTCGATGTGACCTATTTATAAGAAGTATATTAAGGAAGATTTGAGGAATTAGTGAGCCAAGTGTAAGCTTAACACTCTACTGGTCTGTAAAGGTTATCTTGGAAAAGTTACATGAAGAGGGTCAGTAGCAGAATATTAGACAAATGATCGCAAGGTATGTATGCACTTCCAGCACGGTTCAGAAGGTAGTCATGTCAGACAAACCTTTTAGAATTTACTGGAATAATTAACTACTGCATTGCATCAAAGGAGATCAAGTGGATATTGGTATGATTTAGATTTAGTAAACTTTGATAAGTTCCCCAACATAAGCGACTGATGAAAGATATATTACAATGTTTAGAAAGCGCAAGAATAAGTTTATACCTATAATGGCACTGGAATTAGTAGAGTGGTTCCGGAAATAGGAAAATAGCTGTGGTGCTACATACTATAATGAGGAATAGAAGTACATCATGAGAGAAAATAGTAGTGCAGGAGTAGGGTTGTCCACGAAGGGATTTCGAAGAGTTGCTGGGCGAACTATTGTTCCAAGGATCATATATATTAAATGATTTAGACCAGCACTTTAAATGCAAGTTTCTAAAGTTTGCAATGATTCTAAAAGTTACACATCAGTTAGCAATAGTGGAAGCATGCATAAAGATTCAAATCTTATCCTGAAATAACTTTACTTGAGCGTGTGTGCAGTGAAGTGGCAAATTATTTTAATAGTAAAAGTGTAAGTTCTCACCTAGGTTACTCCAAATATAATTGAAAAGACCTTCTCTCGAACACGATTGAATGGATTTGCTTGATCTTGGACCAAGGAAAGATTTAGTGTGAATATCATAAGCTAGTCTCTATTTGAGGTAGTAATCAATGTATGGAAGCTAGAAATAATGTAAAATAAGTCTTAGGCATAATAAAATCGCAATGCTTGTTTACAAGAAAGGAATATAAGTAAACTGTATAATATTATGTTTAGGTAACTCAGTATAATTTTATTTGCTCAGTTAGATTGTGCCCCTTATGTAAAGAAAAGACTATATATGCTAGAGAGATGTAACTATGTGACAATTTCTGGTTTAGGCTAAGACTTATGACAGGCTAAAGAGTTAGAATGTTTTCCCTGTTATAAGGCTCATTCCATAGAGCAACAATGATACAAGTCATAAACAAAAATAGTTTAAAAGTCTATGATTATCAAGACCCAATTATAATTTATAACATGAGCTTACAACGAATGACATAGTGGTGACAGGGAGGGCATATAAGAAAATTAATAAAGAGCATGCATCTTGACTAAGAAAATTAAGAAGTAATAGTAATAGAGTTGTTAAATTGTGGAATGGTCTGGCAGAGAGTAGTTTGAGTGTGAACTACCGAAGGACGCAACATTTAAAGAATGGCTGAAGTTGTTTATTGATTATAGTTGAGGATCATATTGAATATATTGACAAGCAAAATATTCGCGAAGGGTTTTTATAAGGATGCGATAGAGTTATATAGTTATTATAATTGTAGTAAGGCAGTGTAGGACCAAACTTAGTTATTAATGCATTATGGATGTTTGGGTATCATATATATTATATAATATATATTTGATATAAATAAAAATAGTAACAGTATATTATTATATATATATATATATATATATAGATATAGATAGTTATTATCTGTTATTAGTCTAATATATAGTCAATATCATAGGTGTATCATAAATAGCCTGGTGCTAGTGAGTATAAGCTCTCAGTATGCTAGTATATACATTATCTTGACTAATGCCAATTCTGTGATTTGTTTTACAACATTTGACAAGCCTAGTGCTTTGTGATTTGACGATGCCGTAGTTTTGAGTATAGTGGTGTGTGTGTGAGGAACAGTCTCGATAGTCCCATGTGGATTCTTACAGTCTCTATATTTCTAATGTAAGAATTCGCCTCTAGGCTAGTTTTATATAATGATTCATGTTAAGAATCTTCTGTAAATTTATTTATACATAAACTCTCTATGCTTTCTCATTTATTTAATATAAATAAAGTTAAATACTAAAAAATTTTAAAAATATATATTATATGTAGTTTTTATCTATTTTTATTTAGCTTTATTTTTTCCAAATTGTATTTTAAGATCGGATTTTTAGCTATTCATATATGTTTTATTATTATATTAAAATAGTATATTTTAATTATAATAATTTCATTATCTTATGTTATTTAGTTATTTATTACGTTTTTTTCAATTATTTAAATATTTATTTTTATAAATTTAACTTATTATTTATATAATTGATATGTAACATCTTTCATAAATTTCATTTTAAATTTGCTTGAGGTATTTATAATAATTAATAATGGTTTATAGATATTTATATAATAAATAAGTACAAATAATTATGCAATTTGTATAATATTAACTTATAACATACCTTAATTATTAAAATCTAGATAAATAAATCAGTAACCATCTAATAAGTGAAAGCTAGTTAACGTAGTAACAAATCTAGTGTAAATTCAAAATCTAGCTCAATAATATTCCTAAGACTATACTCATTATCCTACCATTATCCATTAAAGCAGTCTGATGTGATTCCTATTATCTATATTGATCTATTGATTATAAAGTTCAATTTTATTAGTTATATATATAATTAATATAATCAATTACTAAATCTTTTCAATAAATAAAAACTTAAGTATTTAATTATTTAATTATATTATTATATATCTTTTTCCTTGATTATTTTATATTAAACTAATATATTATTTATAATTTACTATTAAAAAAAAGTATTTATTTTTATGTTTGAATATATATCATTATTATATTTTATTAATACTATTAATATAATATAGTATTTATTTAATATTATATCTGTTTTAATATATTTAGCTTTACTTCCTAAAGATTATTTTATAGTTATTATAATATTTATCCATAATATAATAAAATATATTATTTCACTTTATGTAACTTTGCTTTTATAAATAACTTAAATATAAATATATATATATTAATTGCATTTATATTGTATAATATCCTACACCTTAATTAAAGCTATATAATAAATATTAGTAAATCAGTATAAAATCATGATATTAGAATATACTCAACTCAGCTGTTTAAGATCCAGCATACCGCATCCACTATCTTACTTTAAATTACCGCGTCCTACGCCAAAAGTGCTCAATGATTACATCAATGTCCCATCATGATTAAATATATGACGCTATTGATTCCCTATGATTTCAAGTATTCAATAATTAATTTGTTATTAAACATATATAACAATATAAACTAATATATTACTTATATATTATTATTTTTTATTATATATTTATTTGTTTTTATATATTATTTCTTATAAAACTTATATGTATTTTATTACTATTCAAAAATTTATTATATATTTGTTGTTAAATATTTACTATTAAAAAAATAATATATTATTTAATTATTATATTGGGAATGTTATTAACTTTATAAATATTTTTTTCTTTGAATATTGATGTTTTTGAAACTTCAGAAAGTTTGTTCATTACTTCTAGCGATATAATAAAATTTTGACTGTTAGTTCCTATTATCATTTATTATTTGCTGATTTACTGAACACATTAATTTATGACCGCTTGATCTATTTGTTTGTTGTTTATTTAATTGTATTTTAGTTTGAACAAAATAGGATGAATTGTTGTTGATGTTGTTGTTGTTTTACTTATGGTCTTACTTTCTTTCTTTGTATCTCTAATGTTTTGGCTCTATTGTTTCTCTCTTATTTGGTTTCAGGTTTCAGACTATCTAAATCAAACCATCTTTTCACCATAAAGTAAAATGAAAATATACAACACATGTTCTTAATAACATAAATATGAATTATGCATACTTTAAGTACATATCTCACGATATAAGATTATGCAATTTTGTAAAGGCGTACATAGTTCTCTATACGTATCCTCATCTCTCAAGTCTAGAATCACTGCAAACCCTTTGTTCTAAATATTTGTTTGATTTATATCTTCTTAAGCACATTATTGTAATTTGTAATAATAAAATTAAAATAATAATATGCATAAAATCGCCCACTTATGATCACTATCTACTCTCACTCTAAGCGCACTTTCGATTACCTGCATCCACTCCCCTCTCAACAACACGTCTAACAATGAAAAATCCTAGAATTAGATTATCGTACAAAACACCTTTCCGACCAGTTACAAAGTATACCCTAATGCCTCGTATAAACAACTTCATAGCAATCTCAATCCTATTAGCTCCCTACCACTAACTACGCTCGATACTATTAGCATATATATTTTATCAATGTTTTTAATAATATTATTTCTATTATTTAGTGTAATTTTATTTTTGATCTTTGAGTTGCTCTTGCTTTGATTAGTATTTTTTGCATAATAGCTACGTATTTATCATTCATGTAAGCTCATTTTGAATATCATATATAGTAATTTATACAACACTGATAAATTTCAAGGTACAAATTAGTGTTAAAATTATTAGTATTCATTTTAAATTATTATATTCTATTTTTATAATTATATTAATTTTACTACTTATATTATGTAATTAATATTAACTTAAATATAATTCATTAAAATATATATATTTCTATATCTCCTTAGTCATTTAACTTGAAATAACTGACATTAATAATTTTCCTTTTACAATTAAATCATTCGAATTTGAATACTTCATTTAATCTTACTAATTGCGATTATAATGTATGTCTACACAATACTCAAATCCATTCTACTATACACAAATCGCCTCTAAACACGATTATTACATCAGAGTCGAAGACCACTTATTATATAATAGGAGAAGATCATAACAGTGTCATGGCAGATTCTACTCATTTATTGCACTGTCTAGTCGCTCGATAACTGTGAATAAAATCTCCTAAAACGAAAACCTTATTATCATCTCGTATATTACCATATTATCCATTATTATAATACTCGTGATAAAGAATATCGTCTTAAAATATAGCGATTATAATTCTACATCTCTACATCTCATATATCTAATATATTTAATATATATTCATTTAATAATTATATCTATATATTAAATATGTTTTATTAAGATAAATGTAAATTAGATATAGTTTAATTTACATCTTTTTTTATTCATCCTTATTATTTCATAGATTTATTTATAAATTATTGAACTATCCATGTATATGTTAAAACTACAACCACCTAACCCTAATAACAAGATACTCGAGAGAGAACGTATGTAGACTACTTTTCTCATGTCTACTAACGTGTGCTTAACTTTGCTATGCTCAGTATTCCCGTATCTAAATATAGAGTTCTAATGTATATTATTTCTCCTTAGATTGAATTCAGTGATTTAATTTGATGAATGACAAATTTTATTTTATCTCAATATTATCGTCTATAGTAGTATCCATAAATGTTTGTAAAAGTCAAAGTATAAAGTGTCTAGAATAAGCATTCTGAAAGATTCCACCACAAAGAACTAGTTGAATTTACAAGAATTATATCAATATTTAAAAATAATTAATGAGACTAACGTGTATCTCGGCCTAGTTGTACATTTGCTTTAGTTTAAAGAGATCTTCAGTCTATATTGGGAATGTATTTAGCTCGTGTCTATTCACACATAAGCCCTACTGATCGAATTTCAACTAAAATTATCACTCTACTGTGTCTCTATCTCTTACTGAAATTTTACTAGAGCCACTTTTCTCTTCACAGATGATTGATAGATCGGAAGATGGCCATATCTCTATCTCCACTGAATAAGAGGATTTGAGCTACTGTCCTCTTCTATAACTTCTCCTCCCTATGCTCAATATTATTAAGCTATTAATGTTTGATAATCCCTTCTCCTTGCAAATCACATTGTAATTAGATTCAAACTCAGAATAATCATTCACTTCTCTTACAATTATCCAGTATCGGCTTTACGCGCTTCTAAATGAGTATATTCTGGCGATATTAAACTTACTATTTATCTCTAATTATCCATATTTCACTCCTTATTCTTTAGGGAACACTACGGACTCGAGCGTGATAGTGCGCGGGGTAAATATCCAAGACATATTCACGGGATTAACATATATGACACCACGTCCCGTCATGCTCTCAAAAGCTACTCCCTCCTAATCATGTTTTTTTTCAAATTTGTAACCTATCAAACATAAATTGATCTATGTTTTCCTTCAAATCTCCATCAATTATCTCTGTTCCACTGTTGCTTATAGAGCTTTATAGTGCCCCTTTTGCACTTCTTTTATACCTTTTCTAATCAATTAGTGGTTATTACTGATATGCGCTCAGTTGTCTATCGTTTATTCTCCCTACTTTATTCTCCTGAATATACTATTTGAAACATAAATTTGTATAAGTCTTAAAAATACAAATCTTTAAATTTTATTTTACTTCTTCTCCATCATCAGATACTGTTTCGTAGCCTCTTCATTGCTTCATATACCTCATAACACTAAATCTAATTATTTCTATCGGCTCTTCTTTTTAACCTCATGTCATATTCTTAATTTATTGATTCCTTCTTTCAAATCTTTTATTCATTATTTCATATATATATTATAAGATTATTGGGATATGAAATTTCTAATGGAGAACTTAGTCCGATTCTCTATCCTTATTTGATATAATTTATCAATTATTTTAACATCTAAATATTCATTATTACATGTTTAAATATTTACCTTCCCTTCATTCTAAAAACCCTCCTAAATTTTATAATGTATCAATGACTATCCTACTCTACTCACCAGAAAACACGCCTTTCATCTCCAGTATCTATCCACCAGCTACTACGACACCAACATACCACACCACAACATACCATATACACACACACAGCCACATACACACACATCACCAGCATAAATAACGAAATAAATACTAAGAACAAAATATCATCTTGAACTAATAGCTCTTGAATACGCTCTACATATGCTACAATGGTTGCTAGTACGCTACTTATCTGATACGGCCTCACTAAAAAACCTTGTGGGTGTATTTTTCTCTTTTAATTAAACTGCTGAGATCATATCATCATGTGTAAACTCCTATCTCTCTCATGCTTAATAACACCAGGTCATATGGAAGACCACATTTCTTATGATCACATTCTATCTAATCTAGACTAGGTTCTTTTCAATATAAGTAGAATCATTATTAATGAATTATTTATGATATCTTTCTTACGCTTTCATTGTCGATTACTCTGTGAGTAAATATTACTTTACCTTACTCTTCATTTATCATCTAGTAAGTGAGGGTGTGTGCTTTATTTGATTTCACCTCATATTATTCTTTTATATATAGTTAGTTTAATTTATGTTGATAGATAGTCATTATAATTGTACCAAATAAGAGTCTTATATATTTTAAATTATCTATGATTATTAACTCCTATTACCTCTTATTTTTGCATGTTATTCCTGTTTTCTTCTCTTAAATTTCATGTATGTTTTACTACGCACTCAAACGAATTTAGTTATTAGTGTGTTGTTTTGTTGGCCTTCTATTCTTACGGAATCATAAATATGAGTCGGGTCGGCTCCACTACACGTAGATTAATTCTACAACCTTCGAATAGTTTTTTCTTTTATCTAACAACTGCTAAAATGAATTTTGCAATATTCAGTATCAACTACCCCTAAAGTTTACAGCGTCGCAGACTAGTGTGTCCCTTATTTCATCAACTTCCAAAGTTTCGAACACACATCCACTTCTTTATTCTAAGTAATCATCCAACCTGTAATGTGTAATATCAGTGTAATTGATAGTTGGAAACCCGTGCCTCATTGAATTCTAGAGTTGACTTTCTTTCTTTCTGCTCACTCTTTTTCTTGTAAGAACATTATCATCATCACATTTAACTTATCTTCACTTGTTTTATTCTATGCTAAATTTAAATATTCACACCCCATCTTCTAGACCAGCACGGAATACTATCCCTAAATGCTACTAGCAACTGATTAATATTTGCTTTATACTCATAATAAAGCTATGACTTAAAGTAATACACACAGCTGTGAACTGTTAGAATATATGCTAACAACCGACCAACATAACATACGCTCAATATATGCACCACAACTCTCCTCAATGTGTTCAACATAAAGGTTCTGTAGCCAACTTGATCATAAGAGTGTGAGGGGTGAACAACTGTATGAAAAAAAACAACAAATACTAAAAAAACTACACAAAAAAATGTAAGTTTCCATCTGATGGGGATTCCTCTTGTCATCTTGTAAGAACTCTTTTCATGTCCATAACAAGAGACAAATATCGACCTCTCACTCACAGCCGCCCTAACACAAATCTGGCAAAGTCAAAGCAAATTTCAATGTATCTCTCTCTATTACTACATAATACATTAATTATACTTCACAATGAAAACAATCACGAATTACGGCACCAATACATCTTGTATCTAAACTACGATTTTATCAAACTAAGCTCAGATCACTAATCTACTCATCTCTGCACAACTTATATAGACATAAGCTCGACTCGACCTCTTATCCTCACAGTAATATTATATCATAGCTAATCAAAATTTATTCTTATACACTCAATTATTAGTTGAGCAAATACCCATACTATAGATAATATAGAAGTTTATTCTTATCATTCAGACTATAAAATTTCGTGTGTTATGACGTTGCGTAGTCTCTCAAGAATTCAATTTATAAAAATATCGATCAAATACAAATCATTATATAGATCTCAAGTAGTATATGCTCTTCTCATTCATTATCATTATACATCACTACCCCTACGCTCATGTCTTAAAACAAAACTGATTAATAGTCTACTCTGAACATTGATATAAATGCATAATTCATTCTCTAAACAATTTTAAGATCGAGTTTTAATTACATTCGCTACCGCAATACAAATCTCTATCAATTAGTTTACATTATATTTTAACACTCCAAAACGTTTAGAAACTTAGACTACTCTCATCAGCAAGTATTTGTGACAAATCCATCTCTTTTTCTTCAAAATCTTAATCTTCTCCAAATTCATCATAAGTGCCTGAATATACCATATCTATGATGTCAATTTAGTACGGCAGTGTTCCAAGTCTACTCCTTCAATCTTTTCAAATGATTGCTTATTATGTTGAATATAATCTTATGTTTAGTTCATATTATTGCCGTTCCGTGAGTATTAGTATTAATTTGACCCAGGTAATTGAGTTTCATGTATGCGGACAATATAATATTAGTTATGTCGATTTATTGGATGCTATATTGATCTTTTAATGCCTAATATGCCAATGTGGACTTATATATTCATTCACATTAAAAGTTCGTCACAGAGACACGCAATAACGTCGAGCGACCGTACTTCCCAGTTCAGAGCTTCCAACAGATCGTAGGAAAGACCCAATAGGTCGGTAAAAGATCGCTCTCTCTGGATTTATGCCTCATTACAAAAAAGAGATATGAACTGTGACAACACAGTGTCATTCAGCAACCCTTTGTCTGAGAAAAGATGATAGCTCTTGAGAGTAGTTAGAGGTAAAACGAGAAGAAAACCGAGTGATGTATACCACCAATTTACTAAGTGTTAGCATACTGTTGCATTTGCTTATTAGACTACATCGATATGAATTCCGGTGTGTAAATTATAACTATAACATGTATAGAGCTCTAATGAAAGGTGAAGTGCAATAATAAAAGTAAATATCTGAAAACTCCAAAATGTCTTCGGCTACAAGAAAGTAATATGTATATTGTAAAGATACCACACACACAACACACACGAGCACCACCAACATATACTACTAGACACACAAACCATGCACACACATCAACAATAGTCATTAAATAATGAGTCTGATTATAATACCTAGCTGATAACAATAGCACTGAAGGATCTCTTCACATATTAGTAATCGAATATTAGTTCAGTTCATTATATAATATAATATCCTTTTATTATCTACACTCTCTAGGAAATATTTCTATTATTTAAAATAGGTAAACATATCAATAGATTGTGCATATATATTTTATATAATAGCAAATATTATTTTGTGTTTAGATTTTTATATTGGTTATAAATTTAAAAGAAGATATAATAAAAACTAAATAAGAAACATCAAATATATAAATCTTAGTGAAATGACTATTTTGATAGATATAAATGTATTAAAAATATGAGATAATTATTTCTAATATAATAATATAAATATAAATAGCTGATAACGTGTAAGATTACCTATATGAATAATTAATATCTTTTACAATAATTTGATATATATATTTTAAATATAACTTATGTATACTATAACCAAATATTACTTAATTCTTCTTTAACTAGATAAAAATAGTAAATTTAATTCTTTGATTAACGTATATTGTATAAAAGATTATAACAATTTATATTTCTTATAAGAATATATAATAGCTACCATTATTATTATTATATAAGCTTAATTACATAATATATATAGATTTATATATCATCTTATTATTATATTTGACCTTACTATATTATTAAAGTAATTAATATATATTAGTAATATAATATAATATATATTGATATATAATATGTCATTCGGCAAGGATACAGATATAACGTTAAGATTTATATAGAATATATATTACTTAAAGTATATATTTAAAATATATTTAATATATATTAATAATAATATAGTATAATATAATTATATATATATATGAATATTTATATATAATATATAATAGGTAAAGGTATGGTTTAAGTCTCTCTCCTAAAGAATCATATTAATATATATATAGTATAGTTAGTATATATATAAGTGGTAATATATTATAATAGATATAATAAAGTAAGATATATAGAGATATTATTATTTTAACTTTCCATTATTATTTTTTATTTCAAACTTAATATAATCTCATCATAAAATAATATCATATCGTAAAGAGTATTATAGTAATGAAGACCTTAGCTCATCTCCCTATCTATATAAATGAAGACATAAGTTATAAGAATATAGATTAAATTATATATTTAATATCCGGTATAGATTTCATTTTTTTTCCTTCAATATATTATGTTACAAAAAAAAGAGTTATATAATATATATAGTCAATCAATTAGATATTAATATTAGTAATAAAATAAGTCCATTTACATCATTCCCCTATTTAGCTTAACAAAGATTATTACCCTTATAAAAATTACAATAGATAGTATGATCTATCATTAAGAGAGATAGAGCCATAATGTAAAAAAGGATAAGAAGAAGTAAGATTTATTTATTCTGCCCTCACTATTAGAATATGAAATGTTTAATACGTCAATTAGTCTGACATAAATTATTCTTTCCTACTACTCTCTCTTTCCATCCATTAGGTGTAACTAGTAAACTTGTGTTATAATTGTGAACCTAATTCATTTCAATCATGTACAATGAACAAAGCAAACAGATTAGTGAATGCTAATTACATTTATACCCTATTCTTAATTGATTTATTAATCCTCCAGTATACCAATAGGCTACTCATGATAGCATATTTTCACAGCTAGCACAAGTTGATATAGGATATATATGTGATTTTACTTGCCGAACGGTGTGTCACTTTACTATGTTATATCTACACTTATCCATCTCATAGAACTAATTATCAATGGTATTATATAGGTTATGGATACCGGAAAGAGAACCTATTTCGCTAATGATCGATCTCTATAGTTTAAAGTAAACTAGATTTTCACTGGTCGTTATGAGCGACGACAACGCTGGAAGCGTTGCATACTCTGCAATAAACATAATTTTCCCCTTCATGGCTGTATATATGAGTTTAGTGATCTCAGTGCGATTCTGTGAACCTGAGAAGAATTCTGACGAGTAATCCACATATATCACATAATGAGAGTAATGAATAGTCAGAATCTAAATAATATTACGGTAAAGATTTCCGATCGTTACCACGACTCTAGAATTATCACGATTACAATATGATATATCGCATTCAATAATTTAATCGACTCAGATAATAAATATATTAACATTAGTTTTTTAAAAAAAAAGAACTTAACCTTAATCTATGAATAATTTAATAATATAATAATCATTTAGTGTACTAATATATAATTAATAAATACTTCAAATTATTCAGATTTGTCACAATTTTAGCCTTGTAAATAATCCTTTATAATTATCAATATATGGGATAACAATAGTAGAAAATTATACATTGAAACACTGATTAATATATTCAGGTGAGTGAAATAGAAGAAGCAAAAATCGATAAAGTGTAATCGTTGTAAGTTAATATATATTATACTGTAATGCCCCTTTAAACTGGACTTATTAGTATAAGTGTGTATTAGTTAAGTAGATTTAAGTAGTATGTATAGATCAGTATTAGAATGCTATGTTCTTTCTGTGATTGAGAATCTATACAATGTTAGACCTACATAGATGATTTTTGTCCTTAGAGTTAATTATAATATCTTGCCTTCTATTCCTAGGATTAATGTAAGCGAGTATTTTAATGGTGAATGAGTAGCGTAATCGAGAGCATAAATAGTAATGAGATTATTGACTATTTGTATCAGTCTCTATATCCTAGGCTTTGCTGCTACTAAATAAGAGTGGAGAGTGGATTCATATGTGCCGCTTTTAGTATAACTGGTATCATAGAAAGCGGAAAAACTTGTCTAACAATACCGATTATTAATGCAATGTAGTATCCCACAGACAATCAATTTTGCCCTACTCTACGTATTTTGATATTGATAAGTATATCTGCTGGTCATTTGTGCAATTAATGTGTGTACATTCCTGAAGTCTTATGATTTATTAATACTATATATAAGTGTCTTTACTTACTAATGTTATAGTTGTATGCCTATATATAATTTTCCCCACTCGCCCTCTAGGCTTATAGCCCCAAGAACTAAATCATTCGATACTATGTTGTTAGTTATATTCTAGCAAAACTAAACTTATAAATTTAACCTCTCCTGAAAAATCATTAATCGAACTTATTGCGAATATATTAGTTAAGAAATATAGAAAAGGTAATACGCAATGTATGTTAAGTTTGCCTTTGTGCATTATGTGAATATTACATAGATATAAAATATATAGAGGTTTTTCATATATGAAATGATTAGTTAGCTTATTAATATTAAAAAATCTATTACTTTAGCATATATTCGTATAGGTCTGGATATATAATAGACAAGAGATTATAGATAATATAAATCGAATATTGTTAAATAATTAAATACAATTATTAATGTTAAATTATACATATTTAGATTATATAGTAATTGTAATGCTTTAATCAAGAAGGTGTGAAATAGGTTACTGATTTGTTATGCTATAAGCTAGTTACTATTTACTATAGTTATGTTAAGTATAGTGTTATAGGTAGAAACTTGGTGATGTTTAGATGTTATTATTCGTGTACTTAAGTGTATGCTAGTGATTATTATGTTTGTAATAATTATATATTCTTAGTGTTTATCTAGGAGTCTAGAGTAATATTTTAGTTAAGCTTTATATTATGTGAAAATCATTTACTACGTTGCGAATTAAGTATTCGTGAATCAAGTTAGTATAAATAAACTATTAGTTTTTTTTATTAATGTTTTCTCCTCAAATTGCATACTCGAAACACGAAGACCTTGAAAGTAAATATATATTCTATAGAGTTCCAAACCTCTAGAGAAGTGCCAGCGAAGAAACATCATAGATGTAGTCGGTAATCAACCAAGTTTCATATAGCGGGATGGGATATATGTAGTTGTTCCGATACAGTATAGGAGTAATTTAGCAGAATTAGATTACGTGAAGATGTTTACTGAGTCCTTGGATTGTATCTTTAAAGATATGTGAGACAATGTGAATATTATAATATATATAACATAAAAAAATAATAAAATGAGATACATATATACTTCTTATTCATTATGATAAATGTTTTATAGAGAGAACAAAAAATAAGAAATATTCCAAAAGATTTTACGAATAAAATTTTTCTTAAAATACAGATCTAAAAATATGTCACTTAATGACGTACCATCAATTGTATAAATAAGTAATAATTAATCAAGTTTGATATATTAATATATAATGAAAAAATTATAGACTCGCTTAATTAAAATAGAAACTTAGCGGTTTCTATAGTTTATTTTTTATTGTGTTGAGTGTGAGCTCCAGCCTCTTGACTCGTTGTTAGAGTGTGAACTTTGCTTGCATGTGATGTATGACTGATTATTCGTGCTTAAGGTTAATGCTATATGTATATTTCAGCTAGTATATTATTAACCTATCTATATATATATCCATCTCAGGCTATTTTATGGCAGCTTTCATAATAGGAAAACTATCTTACGTTAGCATATATTCGGTTGTCAGTATGATGTAATTAATAAAGAACTTTATTTATTATGTTATATTATTATCATATACTAATAATATATGTAAACAAAAATATCACTTAGATCAATAGAATCATAAGATCAATAACAAATGAGGTATAGATTATAAGTGAGAGATTATGATAAGTTAGTATGATGTATCTTGATTAAATAAGGATATTACCGCAATTAGGTGTAGCCGTATTTAAATCACGCAACTCATGGAATTACGTCCGGTCAATGCGTGCTTAATCACTCGTTGTTGTCTTTTATGAAGAGTTAGGAATAGTATGTACTTATGTTAAGAGTATAATTTCCCATTTTACATTCTAAAAGGCTACGAAAAATCGTTCACACTCGAGAGAGTAAAACAAAGACTGAAATATTTAAGTATCGTGCCGTGTAGAACACAATATCAATGTGTCGTTGGCTTACCAACAATATTAAGTAAAAGTTTTTATTACAACTAGTATAATAAATTGATAATTCTAAAATAATAAAGAGAAAAAAGTTTAATAGAAAAAGTACTAAACAAAGATAAGACATAACATAAGATATAATTTATAAATAAATAACACACATCAACTAAATATACCGTACTATAAAAAAAAATATTACAATATAAGAAATTAATAGTAAGTGGGTAGGGTGTCAAAATTGAAGAATACATAACAAATACCAATCTGAAGTGTTTATACTCCTAAACTATGTGAAAATGTAAATGTTTTACCAATGACGTTTAGAAAATGTTACACATCTGCCTGGAAATCATAGAAATAACAGTCATTGATCAGTAAGTTAGCGACGTGAGAGTGAAGCAAGTCTCTTTATTTTCAGTAAAATGCTATAAATAGTTATTGTCGTTGCGTGAGTGTGGTTGTGCTTGTTGTTGCGTCTCGTGTGTCTGTGTAGTTGTTGTATGTGCTATGACTGTCAATATTATAGATGTTATGTGGTTTGTTCATTGTTCGCAATTACAGGATGATATAGTTGAATATAATATATAAATATATTATTATTATTTATTGATCATTATTAATCGGAATAATCATAAACAATAAATTTAAGCATATTAACAAGCAGTGCTACAGATAAATCAATTAATAATAAATCATTACGTATATATTATATCCGTTTAAATCACTCCAGCGTGACAATTATTTGAAAGCAGATACAGCGATTAATTGGAATAAAATTATAAATTTGAGACGTTAGGTGTAAGTTTTTGTGTCTTGTAGAGTTAACATGTATATTTTGTTAGTTTTTATTTTAGTAAATTTTTTGTCTTATGCAATGTATGAAAAATTCCCCTAATTAATCTATTCATAGTGTCAAATAATAATATTTATATTTTTGACATTATTATTTGAGTAGTTTGATGAAGTTATCGAAAATCTGAGTCTCTATCATAATCATAAAATTGTTCCTGATATCTATTTACATTTTAGGCTATTTTATTTTCAAGGATTTTGTCTATTGTATTCTCCACCATAGCTGCTCATTTGCTTTTTGCTTGGTTAGTTATTTTGCATGTAAAAGAGGTTGGAGATATATCATTGATTGTTTTGTATGCTTGAAGTTAGTTCCATCATGGTCAAGCCTTAATAAAGTATCGAACTTTCTGTACTGAAGACGTAGCAGATTTATTCATACTAGTATATTTGTTAGGTGATTATTACGTTTGGTACATCTTCATTATCTCCTAACTTCTCAACTTCTATTGATTTGCTCTCGCCTCCTCTATTACTTATGCAGAGGATGTCTTATTTTTCTGTCAGAATCGTTTGATAAGGTAAAGTTTATATAAGACTTTATATATTTTTTAATGGCTCTAATAACTATATTAAGAGATTCAGAAAACAGGAATAATATTTCTTTGTAATCAAATGATGTCTGTGTATTTCTAAGAATTTAGTAGAGGATAGTACGCTGTAGTGGTATTTGATTAAGCAGATTTTACTAAATTTACTTCTTTAAGTAAAACAAGAGTGACAATTTATAAATTGTAAACTTATTTCAAATGAAAAGATAGCTTAAGAATTTTTATGAGTAAAAAAACATAATGTTTAGAAGCAAAATAAAAACAAAATAATAAAATATTTATTTATAGTAATAAAAACAAAATCATTTAGTTAAATATAAA
Organism: Trachelipus rathkii; assembly: GCA_015478945.1. Taxonomy (NCBI): domain Eukaryota; kingdom Metazoa; phylum Arthropoda; class Malacostraca; order Isopoda; family Trachelipodidae; genus Trachelipus; species Trachelipus rathkii. The sequence continues at coordinate 29,201 of JABUQX010027378.1, read as the reverse complement.
ATAGAGCATAAAAAAATATAAGTAAAAAGTTATAAAAATAGAGAATAAGCATTATTTTAATAATATAAAATAAACATATAAGTAAAACTAAAATAAATAAATAAATAAATTTATCTTTTAACAAAAAATATATAAAATATAAAGAATAATGTTTAGTCGTTAAAAAGAATAATAAATACATTAATCAACAACACGATACAATTTGTCTCTATATTTTATAAACATGTTAGTAATAAATAGGTAAATTTTTCTTCTAAGGACTCGTAGATGAGGAAAAAAAAGCTATTTGAATAAGAGTAATTAGAGTTGACGAGATCATAGTAAGTTAGTTACGATCAATTGCTAAGCCAGTTCTCGGTATGTCAAGTAATTAGTTATCATCTTTTATAAATATGCTGTAGTATGAAAGTGTGCTTTTGAAAAATGAAGCATCATCAGGTTTAAAAATTAAAAATGATCGAAACTTTATAAGAGGAAAATGTCACGAGAGTTCATGTGTGTATAAGAGTTAGATAGTAAAAGTGTGAAGTGAGGCAAAACAAATTCACTTCTTTGTTCCTGTGTGTCGTTGTTTCTCGTGTGATTATAGCTTTAACTCTCATGGATCACTCTAGGTGTTTTCATGTTCAAGAGGAACATTTCCGTGCTTACAATATAGTTAAACATTTTATACCAGTGTATAGTTATCAGGTATGCTATTTTTCAACAAAAGGAATTAATTTTAATAAATACCTAATAAAATTAAAAATTTAAATTATTTCTATGGGAAATAGCGCCCTGTATTCATGTACACCGACTCCCATTGAAAATATAATTAAATTAATAAGTGAATTTAATAATAATAATAATGAATAATAATACATATATTAAAAAATTAAATAATAAAAAGAATTAAATAATAATAAGAACTACTGTTTATAGATATAAATAACACTTATGATAATAGTGGGTATAAGTAAGACAGAGAGAGGGAACAATAGATATAAATCTATTTTTACTTCTCACTGTGTCTCAACAAGTTTCTCTTCTCTGGTTCACATCCGATATATAGATAATTAAATATAATCTAGTGAACCGCGTGACTCAGTTGGTAGTCTCAGAAAAGTAATTAGTATGTAACATAAATAACAGTAAAAGAATACTCGTTTAGCCCGTGTCTTCAGTGCATTAATGTTACAATAACAGACAATTGTGATTTTTATGGAGTATATACATCATAGCTACCCTATAACACTATCTCTCACATTACACTCGGGTTAATGATAGACATGTTGTGAAAGAAGGAATAATTGGTAAAATCAAAGATATAAGAATAAATAGTCTTTTTCGACTTCATCTCTCTGCTCAAAGATAGCTCAAGTCCAAAACTGAAGTAATTTAAATTGATGATCATTCGCTATCATGTAATATTCAAATTGAGCTTCTCCCTTGCCTTTTATTAGTACATTAGACTCAATGATATACAGTAAATTCTACTGATTGTGTATAGCCCTTATGAATAGTAATGATATATATGAGATATCGTACAAATACGATACGAATTCTTCATAGCGTGTATTACTACGAATTGTAATTGAGAGTCATATTACTTTTATTCACTTTACTACACAATATGATTTTTAAAAAGTTCGTTTAATCTAGCTAGGAGCGATGATAATATGATCTGACGTAAGATATGCTTAATATATGTGTTGATAGAATCTTAATGTTGTCAATAATAATAATAATATATATAATAATAATAATAAATTATAATAAATGAATATATATATTAATCATATAATAATGAATAATAATAATAAATGAATACCCTTAATTAATACTAAATAAGAATTTAATGGTAAAAAGAATATAATAATTCCTTAAAATAAGAAATTAAATAAAGAAAAAAATATATCTAAATAATTTTAATAGTAATCCAAAACAATTGTTCTTCATTTTAATATATTTATTTTTGATCGCATCCATTATTCACGTATATTAGTAATATAGGTAGAAGATGAGTGATTAGCTCGTGCCAACTTATGCTTAGAATAAAAGTTATGTAAACTATTCTAATTTATAGTTACTCATTGTTAAATGACGAGTCTGTAATATTATGTCAGTAGGGCTGAAGATGAGAGTAGTATTTTTATGTTTAGTTGTCATATATATCTAAATGTTAATGAAAATTAGACATTTAATGTATTATTGAGAGTAAATATAATTGTTTTTATAATATGGTGTTTATATTTTCATTTAACTATTGAAGAACTCGCTCCTAACATATATTATAAACAACCAGACTTGAACACTATACGCGAAACACAACTCAACAACAACAACAACAACAACAACAATAATCGTGCAAAGTAAATTATAGCGTTATACATTTCAACTAACAACAACATGAACAAGAAAAAATTTTAAGATATAAACTAATATTAAATAGAGAATAATACACATATCTCTTATAAATACATAAATAATATTTTATAGCTAAAATTTAAAAACATGAATAAATAAATTTTGTGATATTATAATATCGTATATATATATATATATTAGAAGTACCTGTGGCTAAACATTCCTTATATAGTTGTAAATATAAAAACAAATATAATGAAATATTAAGAAATTGATGAGAGAATAGATAATAGTTAATAAACATAAGTGATATCTATTATTAGTGAAAGAACAAACAAAATAACAAATAATAATCAGTTTTTTGTCGTTTGTTATACAATAATTATTAGACTTTGAATCAAAATAGAGTCAAGTTAGATCAAATAGGAGTCATACTAGATCACGAATTTAGTAGGAGCGAGTAGAACGTGGGGTAAGTTTGATTTACTGATTTACTATTTAAGGGTATGTATAAGATATGTAAAAAATGCAAATTTTTTAAAGTTATAAACATAAAAAAGAAATATATTTTGTGAGGTAAAACAAAAATGTTTAAAGCAAAATAAAACAAATAAATATAAATTGATATTATAGTAAATATATATAAGCAACATCAAATACATCTATTATTATTAAGTAAAAAATACATAATGTTTTAAAAAAGTATAGAATACAAAATAAATAAAAGTTTTTTGTTTGTATATGTTATAGCATAATAATATTGACTTTAATCAATAGTATGCGAATATAGATCAAGTAGAATAAATAGATGATTCATTGGAAGGATAGGAAAGTGTGTGTTCTAAGAAGTGCAAGTTTTTGATTTACTGATTTACTGTTTATTGCTTTACTCTCCGTGAATTTTACTCTCGATTTAAGCGTATGTTAAAAATAATGCAATAGTTTTGAGCGTTGATAAACATACTTACAGTGTGCAAAATTAATTACAAAATATTTAAAAGCAAACAAAAAAAATAGTAAATCGTAATTAAAAAAATTAAATTAGGAAATAAACAATAGTTAACACAAAACATAAATATAAATTGTAAACTTATAAACGTGAGGTCTGGGATGAAGATCTAAAAATAAAATGATAATAGCAAACATTATATGTATGTTTCAGTTATGTTATAATATAAAACAGTAAAACTATATATATATATATAATGTCTTGTATAATCGCACCTCAAACAATGTTTACAAACTCATGAACACCGCTACTAAGGCTCCAGCACCGCTAAGTTATTTAGACGACCGGTAGACTGCACCAAATCGTGTCTTCCTCTTTCTCCATCCTCCGTACTAATGCCTCCGTCTTCTACTTATGCACGTCCGTGATTTAAACTTCTTTTATTGTCAGTGTAAACCGTCGCTCCGGAAGTTCCCTAAGAGTAAGAAACGAAGCCATTCTGTCCTCCTTCCTTTCACATTTATCTCTTATGCACTCGTGAATTTTTACTATCTTTATTGTTCATTAAGGACCCCGCCTTCCGGAGGTTCAAACACCATTTCTCCTCCTTCCTCCGTCTTCCTTCCTCCATCTTCGTGCATTTCTACTGTCTTTTATTTCTCAACTTAATGGACCTTCCTTCACGTTGAGGGTTCCAAATACACCATCATTATCCCCTTCCTCCTGATTCTATACCTCCTTACTTCATTCCTCCTTCCTTTACTTCAATACGCACTCCGTACCTGCATTTCATTCCTATTTAAGTCCTTTCTATCTGATCTCTAAACCCAAGTCACATCCTAATTATTCTCGTAAGGGTTGACTCGTCCTAAGATAACCTCGATTCTACATGCAGGACCGGCATCT
>JABUQX010027378.1:5000-15000 GCA_015478945.1 Trachelipus rathkii | reverse complement strand
GGAACAAAAGCCCTCTGAGATATTAGTTATTATAAATTTTAATGAGAAAAGATTCTATTAGTCGATTTTCAGTTCGGAGGGATGATGCAAAGAGAAATTTAGAGCTGTTCCAGTTTATCAGATGATCATTATTGATTATATGTTGATATATGGCATTTTGAATGTTGTGGCGATTGATGTCATTTTTGTGTTGAGTGATTCTAGTGTTGAGAGTTTTGAGGGTTTCTCCAAAATAGACAGAGGGACAATTCATGCAGGGTACAGTATATACACCTCCTCGGGGTTCTGATTTGGTATTGTTATTGTTAATTAAGTGGCTATGTAAGGTACAGGGGTATTTGAAAATTAACTTACGGTTAGAAAGCTTTTGTAATATAGTTGCAAAGGAATGCAGATTGTGAGTATAGGGGAGCACAATACAATCGGAGAAATTGGTTTGTTCAGCAGGTTGTGTTGGATTATGGAATTTATTAAAGGCCAAATGTTTACAGGAATTGATTAGGAAAGGAGATATGCGAGAGAAGTAAACAGAGTAAAAAGATGATTAATTTCTTCTTGTAAAAATTGAAGGTCAGATATACGAAACGCACGTAAAAATTGATTAAATATTACAGACTTTTTTTTTTATGTGAGAGGGGTGGTTGGAGAAGTAGTGTAATAATAGACTGCCGATATATTAGTGGGTTTGCGATAAATGGAAAAATTAAGATTAGAATTATGGATGTGTATATCTAAATCAAGGAAAGAGATTTTGTTATTTTGGGGAAGTTCATAAGTAAATTTAATGGAATGAGCAAGGTTGTTGAGTTGTTGCAAGAAATTTTCAATGGGAAAAGTTTCGGGTATAATTGCAATAACGTCATCGACATAATGAAACCCAACTTTGTAATGAGAGGAAATTAAAGGTATGGAAGGAAGGAGTGTGCTTTCATAAACAATATTATATTATATATATTATATATATTATATATATATAGATTATATATATATATATATATAGATATATATATAATATATAATATATATATATATATATTAATATAATATATATATATATAATATACGTAATAATATTTATTATATATATATATATATATATATCTAATATTTAATATATATATATTATATATATATATATATATATATATATATTATATATATATATAGTATATATATATATATTATATATGATAGAGTTAATAGGGGAGCTTTATGGCAGGTATTAGTGATATATGTGTTGGTGGTAAGCTCTGAATGAATCAAAAGATTGTATGACGATAGCTGAAGTGCGTGTGTAGAATAAATGGTGTCAATGGTGATTGGTTAGGATTAATAGCGGAGTGAGACGGGGTTGTGTTATGTCTCCTTGGTTATTCATGTGTATATGAGGCGTTATGAAAAATTCGAGGGGGATGGCAGAAATGTGTAGTGATGATGGAGAATGGAGAGGAGTGGAGGGTGCCCTACCTATTGTATGCGGATGATTGGTTCTGTGTGGCGGTCTGTGAAGAGGAAGTTTGAGAGGATGGTGGAGAGATTTGGCAAGTGTATGTAAAAGGAGGGTTTGAAAGTAAACGTAGATTAAGAGTAATTATGGTGTGAGTGAGGACAGTCCTCAGTGTGAAGTTATGTTAGTATGATGAGCAGCTGGAGCAAGTGTCTTGAGTTTAAAAATTTAGGGTATGTGTTGGATTGAGAAGGGAACGGATGATGGCAGAGTGTAGTAAGGAAAGTTGTGAAGGCAGGAAGTTGCCTGGTGCAATTAAACGTTGGTGAATGTAAAGGGATAAGTCTTGAGTGCGCTAGAGTCTTAACATGAGGGTATGTTGTTTTACTCTGTGTTATTGTTTGGTAGTGAGACTATGGTCTGGAAAAAGAAGTTATAGATCTAAAGTTCAATGTGTTCAGATGGACAATCTTAGGGGCATACTAGGTGTTTGAAAAGAATTAATAAAGTGTGAGAATGAACGTATTAGAGAGTGTGTGGTTGAAGAAAGGGAAATGAGAGAATTAAATATGAAAAAGTATGTGAAGATGGTTTGGTCATGTGGAAAGGATTAATGAAGTCGGTTGGTTAAGCGGATGTATAGTGGAAAGTGTGTTTGGGAACCGACCCGGCTGGGAGACCGAAGAGAAAATGGATTGAGTCGGTAATGAATGTCTGAAGGAGAGAAAGTGAGTTTGGCAGAGGCGAGAGAATAAAGGAGCATGATAGGAGAGAATGGCGGGTTTGTATGGGGGCATGGTTGTGGCCCCCTGGGCCAGGGGTATGAACCCTTACATTGACGATTTACCATAGTGAGGGCCGTCGCGGTCCTATGATGCTCTAGGGTGGATTTCTGTCTGTGACGAGTTCGCACTAATTAATGGTACAGAGGGGGCGGTAAGCTGGGCTTTCTTTTCGACTTTGTCATGTCTCCTACTGCTTTTCTTTTCCGATGCTTGTACAGCACCTTACCCCAAATCTTGGGGCAAAAAGGAAGGTGAAGAAAGAAAGAAAGAAATATATATAGTATTAATATATATATATTATAATATATATTTATATATTTATATATATATATATATATATATATAATATATATATATATATATAATTTAATTATATTATATATATATATATACTATATATATATATATATTTATGTATATATATTATATATATAATATATTATATATATATATATAGGAAAATTTGGAGATCCGGAAACCTGTCTAAAAAAAAGTGTTATTAAAAGGTGATTTGTTTGAACACATCTTCAACAAAAAAGTAAAGTTTGAACCCGCAGACAGGCAGAGAGTGAAACTCAACCTTCGGACACAAAACTGAAACACATGATCAATGGGGACATTAGTGAAGAGATTAATGAAGTCAAAGCTAATGATGGTGTGATGAGGGGGCAAGATTCTTCCCACTTTGGATTTGAAATGAGTATTGTTGTTAAAACACGCTGACTTAAATATTCATCAAAATTTGTTTAAACTGTTCCCACATGATAAAACAATTTTGGCCTTTAAACTCCTTATCCCAGTCAATTATATTAAGCATGTCTCGAAATTTGGTAAAATCGTCATTTCGGAAATCTAAGGTCTATTCCTTATTAACTTACAATTTGAGCCCAGAAATCACATTCATTTTAAAACTAATAATATTAAGGTCACAAATTCCTAACTTCTCCTCAATTCTAACCTCATCCACTCCACTATACTTTCATCGTTAGTTAATATTAAGTCTAACTGTGGTGTGCATCTTGTAGACTCACGGACCACCTGGTACCGATATGTATTTAAATTTATTTATAATTTTAAATATCATTTCCCCAAATTAAATTAATGAGATCAATAACATTGTATATAATAAATAACTCTATGACTGTAGTTTGTGTTTGATAAACTCTATGACTATTGCTTGTTTTTCTGCTAAACTCCGGAATGTGGAATCTAAAATAGGAATCCGATTCCGGAAACGCGGAATTAGCAAATTTGGTGAAACAAAATCGTAATTTTTTTTTTATTTTAGACTCCTATTCCTCAAGTTATTAATTTTTGTGGTAGGAAACGTTTTCGTTTTAAGGTCACCCTCCTAAAGACCATTTTCTATGCCTCGAATAACTTAAAAGAAAATAATTTTAAAGGTTAACTATTTTAAAAGAATTTTTAAAGCTAATATGTATAAAAGCTGCAATCTTTTTTCATGTTCTGGGGTGGGATGGGGGAGGATTCTCCCACCCCACCCCAGAATCATAATTTCAATTTTTTATCATTACCTATTTTCTTTCAAAGAAACCCATTTGAATTCATAAAAATAATGAATTATTTTATGATAAAAATCTTAAGTTATCTTTTTGATTGACTAACAATTTTTATTATCAAATAACAAAAATGAATAGTAAAATAAATAATATAAGATAATGGAAACTAGTTGAAAATGTCTTGTGACCAATAAATGAATAAATATTTAAATTTAAACATTTATAAGCAAATAAATAAATGTTTCCCATTATATTTAAATATTAATTGCAACTTTAAAAATATTATTCATTAGAAGAATAAAAATATTTTTTTAATAATTTATAAAGATATTAAAAAAAATACGAATATCTATTTCTATAAAATATTTTTGTATAGTTTTGAAAAGGCGATACTCAGGAGTGGATATAATTTTGCCATATGTAAATAAATACAAATTTGATTTCGATGTTGAATGTTAAAAATTAACTTTTATTTTTTATAAGTTTGATGTTATAGCATAAATTAGTGTTGGGTTGGCTCCGTAAATCTTGGCTTCTGCTCCGAAGCGGATTTCAAAGTTCAGCTTGAGATCCAGACCGGAAAGCTCCGAAAATTCCATCTTCAGCTCCACCCTGTAATATATTCTCTCATTTTCCGATGGAAAAAGGCAAAGCTGTTTCCATTAAAGTTCGTGCAAAGCCATCACCTTTTATACACTACGTTTGAAAATGGGAAGTCGAACTAAGTGGGAAAATGGAAGAAGGAGGAAGATAGAACCTGTCTTAGTCTTTACCAGTAGATACCTGTAAGAATGAGGATAACGGTTAAGTCTGTACTTAGAGAGCTCTCTGAATAGAGAATGTATGAGGCATATGATTTTTTGAGTTCACTGTTTTTAATATCTCGAAGAGTATCAAATTTTGCGCCTATGAATGAAGAACGAATATATATATATATATATATATATATATATATATATATATATATATATATATATATATATATATATATATATATATATATATATATATATATATATATATATATATATATATATATATATATATATATATATATATATATATATATATATATATATATATATTTTATATATATATATATATATATATATATATATATATATATATATATCAGTGGCGGCTCCTGCCTTCGTTGCATGTTTGTGCAACGACTGCATGTTTGTGCAACGACCACTTTTTTTTCCTATATCAACTATATTTTGTTTTTTAATTATTTGTCAGAAAGTTTCACATTTTCTCATATATATATATATATATATATATATATATATATATATATATATATATATATATATATATATATATATATATATATATATATATATATATATATATATATATATATATATATATATATATAAATTTATATATATATACGTCTACACAAGGCTTGACTATTCGCGTTGCTATAATAATGCAACTTTTTAAAACTAATATCCTCATGCTAATGAACGAAATATTTTGAAAACGTAGAAATGTATTTACCACTAGCCAAATATCTAAAACGTCGTTGCAAGGTATGCTTCAACTCACGTTTTGAAAAATGAACGATATACAAAGGAATTCGCTCGTTTAAAAATTTTTTTTTTTATATTTGCTTAGTCTTCGTCCGGCGGCTGACAAGTGTGTCTGTTAGTTTGCTATTTTTATCTTTATTAATAATTATTAATAATATTAAAAGTGTAAATGAATTTTATATTGAAATTGTATATAAGGAGGCTTATATGTAGATATTTACATACAATTTATATTATATACTGTATAAGCCTATACACGAGAATAATAATAATAATAATAATAATAATAATAATAATAATAATAATAATAATAATAATAATAATAATAATAATAATAATAATAATAATAATAATAATAATAAGCCTATAATATGGTGAATAAAGATGTGATATTGAGTACTTTATTGAAAATTTAATTATCGTTCAATCTCTGACTCATCATTTATATATATATATATATATATATATATATATATATATATATATATATATATATATATATATATATATATATATATATATATATATATATATATATATATATATATATATATATATATATATATATATATATATATATATATATATATATATATATATATATATATATATATATATATATATATATATATATATATATATTATATCGTAAAGTAAGGCAATTGGCGACAAATTTTCCCCTTCCAAGCTTTTCCCCCATCCCTCACAATTACGTCATACCCCCATAAAACCCCTATCCCAACCCCAAAATTTTAACTTTTTTTGTTTCCCTATATTTTGTTAAATTGAATTTTGTAATAATAATAATAATAATAATAATAATAATAATAATAATAATAATAATAATAATAATAATAATAATAATAATAATAATAATATAATTTTGTTTAAAATAAGGAATTGATTTTATTTTTAGTTGTGAAGCTCAATTTTGTTAAAAAAATAATTCTTCACTGAAATAATATATATATATATATATATATATATATATATATATATATATATATATAGAGTTATTATTTATATATATATATATATATATATATATATATATATATTAAAAGAAAGAAGTTTATATATATATATATATATATATGTATATATATATATATATATATATATATATATATATATATATATATATATATATATATATATATATATATATATATATATATATATATATATATATATATATATTTAAAGTGTAAAGCTTGAGACGCTTTATAATATTTATAATGGTAAATGCCTTTAAGGTAAAAAATAAACTAAAGGAAGGATTTCAAAATCCTTTTAAATTTTTAAAATATTGTACTAATTTATTTAGTAGAGTCTATTCACATTAGCTTTCAGCCTAAGGAGGCCCTCTGTCAGATGTGTTACATAAAGAACTAAATTATAAATCTAAAAATTAACTAATTAATATAAAGAATCTAAAAATCAAGTAATATTAGAAAGTTTTGGGATTAATTTCTTAAAAAATGGTGTGGAGTTTAAGATGTTGTTTAAGATGGGATCAATTAGGAGCTCGTTTTTTTGTATGTTAAAGTTTTTTGTGTTGTTTATACAGAAAGATTCGGTGAGTTTTCTAAGGTGTAGGTGTTCTATGTTAATTATAGGTGTCATGTGGGTGATATCTATTGTTTGGTTTTGGGAGGCTCTATGTATGGTGAGGGCAGAGTGGGTTGTCTGTAAGATCATATTTGTGTTAATATTGTCTGCGATGGAAGTCATGAGTTTCTCCAATATAAGAGCTATTACAGTTAAGGCAAGGGATCTTGTAAATGCATTGTGAAGTAGAGGGATTATGATGTGTGTGTGAGGTTTGAGAATGTACTTAAAAGGGAGGGTATTGGAGGTGGTGATATTGATGGTGTTTGGTAAGATTTTTTTAACAGAGTTATGTATTTGTGTAGGTAAGGGGAGAAAAGATTTAAAGGTGTTTTTAGTTTTGGTTTTATTGTAATATGTATTTTTTGCTTTACGTAAAGCTTTGAAAAATGATGTGGGAAGGATAACATCTTCAAAAATCTTTGCTACCTCGCTCAATCTCAACCAGGTGGAACTTTCATTCAAGATCTGTAATACAGTTTTTGAAAATATTGACGAAATAAAAGAATGTTTTAATATTATATTAAATGGGGATGAATTTCAAGACGTAAATACAATTAACCTTGCGTCAGGTCACATTAAAATTATTGAGGGTAATAATTTCAAATTCTGGCATTCTTTTTTTCATAAAATCATGCCTCGTAGACTTTTTTTATGGCCGGCTGCAAAAAAAGGGTCACTGATCCCCTCAGTATCAAGATGTTCATTGATAATTTTGAGTGGAAAATTCTTTTAATAAGGGAAGAGTCCCAGGAGACAATACAAAACTTGGAAAAGAGAAGAAAAACGGATATCTCCGAATTAAATCGAGAGGCTAAAGAGATATGTGACATAATTATTTGTCAGATAAAAGATAGATTTACGTTCTCACGACATTTAATTGTTGCCACGTTATTTCTGCCGGAAATGTTTCCTCAGTATGATCCCATCTTTCCTGAGAAAAATGTAAATGAAACCTGTAAAGTGTACACTTTCATTGACATAAACAAACTTAAAACAGAACTATCTTTAACATATACCTAGAAGAATTTCGTTCTATGTCTGGAGCCATAGCTTTATTTGATGTCATTACTGAAAATCACTTGGAAGCCACTTTTAGTGAAAGTGTGAAACTATTAAAATTTTTAATAACCATTCCGATGACAACGTCCGAAGTTGAGTGCTATTTTTCTACTTTAAAAAGGATTAAAACCTTTCTTAGAAACACCATGGGGTTAGCAATGCTTTCGATCGATTTTAATAATAATTTTAATAATAAGGTGATTGATAAATTTGGACTTTCTTTTTAAATAAAATTGTAAAAGTAAGTTACATAACTTTTTAAAAATAATTGTAAATTTTTTTAATTTTTCTAGATTAATGCTTTACGGTCATCAATGCTCTCTTTTTTGAAACACACACACACACACACACACACACACACACACAATGATATTTCGGTCACACACACACGCAAACACATATATATATATATATATATATATATATATATATATATATATATATATATATATATATATATATATATATATATATATATATATATATATATATATATATGTGTGTGTGTGTGTGTGTGTGTGTGAGTAAAATGTAAAATGCAACTACCAATATATTTTAGGACTATCGCGCCCGATATATATATATATTATTATATATATATATTATTATTATTATTATTATTATATATATATATTATTATTATTATATATTATTATTATTATATATATATATATATATATATATATATATATATATATATATTATATTTATATAATTACATATATGATATTATATTATTATTATTATATAAAAATATATATATATTATTACATATTATTATTATTATTATTATATATTATATATTATTATTATTATATATATATTATTTATATACATATATATATATATTATATATATATTATATATACATATATATATACATATTATATTATTTATTATTATTATATATTATCACAGCTAAAAAAATAGTATACGGATATAGATATGTTCGTATATTTTTATTATAAAATATTATTAAAGATTTCATATATATATATATATATATATATATATATATATATATATATATATATATATATATATATATATATATATATATATATATATATATATATATAGAGAGAGAGAGAGAGAGAGAGAGAGAGAGAGAGAGAGAGAGAGAGAGAGAGAGAGAGAGATGTGATCGGTTGTTTAATGTCTTTTTAAATGTTTATTTTTTTGCCCCCACAAAAAAAAAAAAAAAAAAAGCCATTTTTTGTTTTTTATTTTAAACTTTATTTTAGATCGTAATTTGATGAAAAAAGCGCCATAATGAAGAACTCTCCCAATCATTTCCCGATTTGCTACAAAGTTAAAATCGGTTCTGTAAGAAAAGGTTATCCTCATTTCCGCCTTTTGACAGAAATTAGAATAAAATTTTGTTTTCTTCCTGATCTTGAATGATGAATCACGCACCAAAATACAGATCTGGACCAAACTTCTAACTCTGATATTAAATGGAAAATTAATCAAGTAGAAAATATTAATTTTATTTTTAAAAAAACAATGAAAAAACATAAACCCACGAAAAAACTAATGAGAAACGGTATATATATATATATATATATATATATATATATATATATATATATATATATATATATATATATATATATATATATATATATATATATATATATATATATATATATATATATATATAATGAGCATACATTAGTTTACTATTGGACATATTTTTCTTTTAGATATTTCCAGAAGTGACAGATGTGAATTTTTGCTTGTCAGTTTGCTTCTGCTTGTAGAGTAATTGCTCTTTACATCAAAGCCTAAAACAGGATATCGGCTAGTGAGAAGAAAGTGTTGAAACTGATATATAGTTGAGGTAACAAGAATGGATATTTTGATGAATACTGACGTTGGAGAGGAGTTAGGAGTGGAAGAGTCAATTAACTGAGATGGTTTGGATGGGTAAAGAGAAGTAATAAAAACCGATGTACAAAATTGTATCAAGAAGGAAGGAGAGTTACTTTAGTGATCGAGAGGAGAGAAAAAGTATTGATGTAATGGAGGAGGTGA
>JABUQX010027377.1:0-21291 GCA_015478945.1 Trachelipus rathkii | reverse complement strand
TATATATATATATATATATATTATATATATATATATATATATATATATATATATATATATATATATATATATATATATATATTGGTAGAGTAGAGCACTGAACCGACGAAAAAATCTTAAAGGCTTATGATGTTTAGGTATTTCCCATGACATTCCAGTGCCCAATGGTTCGCCTTTCTCTTTGCGTTTATACACACACTCCTCTTTTGCAGACTTGAACACCTTACAGACATTACTTTTATAGCACCCTCAATTGTAACTGTTTATATTTATATTCGTACTTGTGCCAAGATATGCGTAAACAAAATATACAATTTAAACCTGTTTAAATTGTATAAAAGGCTTCCCCAATGCCTTGTTGAGCATTCTCCTCTCTTCTCATTATCACTTGGACTCACTACTCACTTGCTTGCTCCCAAGAAGAAAGAAACCGAATTACAAGAAAACTCAACTTTCAAGCAGGGAGGTAAAACTTCTGGAAAGGTCCGCAACCGCAGAATCGATTCATTTCACAAACATTTCAAAAAAAAAAATAAATTGGCAAGGGAGATAAACGCAGGAAAAGTCTGAAACTGTTAATCGAAACTTTAGGAAGAAAAATTGTATAAAGGCTTCCACTGCCTTGTTGAGCATTCTCTCCCGCTCTCTTCTCATTATCACTTGGACTCACTACTCACTTGCTTGCTCCCAAGGAGACAGAAATGAAAGAAATGGTTACCCAACTTTCAATCAGGGAGAACAGCCCAAACGAAAAGTCCGCAACAGCAGAATCGACTCATCTCAATTTTCAATACATTTCAAAAAATAAATTAAGGGAGGTAAACGCAGGAAAAATCTGAACTGCCAATCGAAAATTGACGAAGAAAAAGAGAGAATCTCAATAAATGGGAGGCTGTTGTTTTTTATATTTTATTGAATAAATCATCATTTGTTTTATGATTTTAAATCATTATCCAACTCAAATAGAGGCCTACATCAAGAACAAAGAAGAATCAAATTTACATCAAAGAACTTATTTTAAGGGCCCACCTCTATATATTGGTAACCCCGGAAGTAAAACACCAGCGACTTCTGATAACCCATCAGCATTTCACCAGTAACTACTTATTACGACGTCAAACAACGAAGAATTGATACTTACACTCTATCTTACTAACTCCTTTATCCTCACTAAGAAAAAGTTCGTCTCCAAAGAAAACAACTAAAATGAAGAAAAGAAGAAAAACAACAATACTAAAAATTCAAATCAGAAAACTACAAAATGACTAAAGCGAACCACAAATGAGCATTATCGATACGGACTTTTTATCATTCTCAATTAATTTTGCATTATGTTCTGAACCTTATTTTTTGTATTTCACTACGAACCTTTAGGCTCCTCCTTCGAATTCTGAATAATTCAGTACGATCTCCCATTTTTTTTTTACAAAGGAAGAATTTACAATTGCAAAAACTGAACTGGTATCCATCAACTTCTCAATTCCTTTTTTCGTCACCACTTCATCCTTTCAAATTATATATATATATATATATATATATATATTATATATATATATATATATATATATATATATATATATATATATATATATATATATATATATATATATATATATAAAGAAAGATATATATATATATATATATATATATATATATATATATATATATATATATATATATATATATATATATATATATATATATATATATATATATATATATATATATATATATATATATATATATATATATATATATATATATATATATATTTATATATATATATATAATTAATAATAATAATGTGTGGTACAGAACATTAAATCCTATACCAAACAAGATTCGCAACAAGTTCTTTTCAAGATCTCTACAAGTTTGTCTCATCCAAGTGTCAGAGCTTCTCTTCGAAACGAAGACGCGCAATTTTGGCCTATATGGGATCAAGATATTCCCGTATGGACTTAATCTTCTCACCACGTCAAAATTTCACGATTAATCGTCGTGACATTCTCATAACAATCTCTAATATTTTATATAACAATTGCATTTTCTTGCATTCAAATGTTTGTATATCTGCTTATATCTAACGGATATAATCAAATATGCTTATATTAAAATGTACCTTTCATTGTATAATATTTTGTTTATATTTTTAACTCTTTCATTCCAATGTTTGTATGTGTTATGTCTTCGGACATAATCAGATATGCTTATATTTGAATGTCATTATCATTATATTTTTTTTATTATTTTTAGTCATTGACATGTTTTATATGTTTGGGCATTTTCGAATGCCCCCAAATATGTATGCATTTGAATGATTATTATATCTTTTATATTATGTTATGTACTTATATACTTTACCACTCTGTGTTTAGCGCGTGGAAATTAATATAGCACCCCACTCTGTAACTGTTTATATCTATGTTCGTACTTTGTGACAAGACTTATGTAAACAAAATTTTGACATAAGTACGAACAAAATTGTATAAAAGGCTTCCTCACTGCCTTGTTGAGCATTCTCTCCTGCCCCTTCCTCACATCACTGGACTCACTACACTCACTCTGCTTGTTCCCAAGAAGAAAGAAACTGAATTACAAGAAAACAACTTCAAGGTTGAGGTAAACTTGAAAGTCCAACAGCAGAATCAATCTAACTAATTTTTTAAACATATCTAAGAAAAACTTGGCAACGGAAGCCAACAGGAAAAGTCTAAACTTCTAATCGAACCTACAACAACAAAAGTATGAGAACTCACCAAATTATATCTGTTGTTATTTATATTTTATTGAATAAATCATTTGTTTTATGATTTTAAATAATTATCCAACTCATATAGAGGCCTACATCAAGAACAAAGAAGAATCAAATTTACATCAAAGAATTTATTTTAAAGGGCCCCTATACTTTAGAATCCTATGTGTGGAGAAAAAGACCACAGCTTGTGTTCTGGGTGTAAATGTAAAAAGTAGACAAAGGGACAGTGGTCTACAGCTGCGCACCCCTACTTATCTCTTGCTAGGTATGCTATTTCAAGTCACCTACATGTCGTGATCGCCATAGGAGACCATGTATCTTTAGGCGAAATTGTATTAATCGTTTGGGTACATGGATTGCCAGAGGAATAAATGTCGAGGAGAAGAGGAGAGAGGTGATGGATGTATTATAAAGGGTAAATTTGATTTTCTCGCTGTGACTGAAACAAAGATGAAAGGAAGCGGTGAAGATGAGTGGTGTGGTGTGAAATGTATGTGTGTGCTGGAGTGGAGAGGAATGAGAGGGGGAGAGAAGGAATTGCGAATTTGATGAGTGACCTGTGGCACAGAGCTATGGTGGATTTTTGTGTGAGTACTAGAATTCTAATAGTTAAATTTAAGTTTGAAAAGGTCAAGGCATTGTGGTTGTAACATATGGCTCATCTGAGGGTAATGTTGAGGAGAGTGAGAATATCTGGGATAATTCTGAATGATGTTTTAGATTGGGTGAGTAGGAGCTTCAGATTGATTGTGTTGGGCGATCTAAATGGTTGGATAGGTGATCTGAAAAGGGATGGTATAACAGGTAAATTTGGGGTGACGGGAGAAAATGAGAAGGGTATGAAGGTGATTAATTTCTGTGAGGAAAGAGGTATGTGTGTAAGTAATACTTTTTTCAAACACAATAGTATTCATAGGTATAGAGTTAGTGTAAGTAGAGATGATATCGAAGAAAAGTATGATTGATTTTGCGTTGGTGAAGAAGGAGATGTTGAAGTGTGTTGGATGTTAAATCATCGAGGGGGTTAGGAATGGGATTATCGGATCATTCTGTTGTTTTATGTAAAATTAAGTTAGTGGGGACTTGGATGGAGAGGAAGGTGATAAGGATGGAAGTGGGTAGAATCAAGTGAGAAGTTAAGTAAACAAGGTAATAAGGAAAAGTATTTAAGAGCGCTTGTAAGTAAATCAGCTGAATGTGAACAAGTTGAAACTGAAACAAATCTGGAAGCAAATGAAGGAAGCCTTTGTTAGTAGTGCAAGAGAAGTATATGGATGTGTAAAAGAAGGAAGTAAGAATCTAGACAGTGAATAGTGGGTGGAATGAAGAGGTGATGCAAGCGGTTAAAAGTAAAAAGGAGGCCTGGTTGAATGTGCTAAAAGCAAATGATGAGGTCTCAAAAGAAAGATGTTTGGAATTATATAAGGAGGAAAAGGAAAGACTAAAAGTTGCATACGAAGGAGGAAAAATGAGGTAAATGAACAGTTTGGAAGAAGCATGAATGGGGACTTACAAGGGAGTAGGAAGCTTTTCTAGAAGGCAGCGGGAAAGATTAAGAATGAGAGTAAGAAGAATCTGCATAGAATAAATGAATCAGGATTTTGCCTTCGTAACTGATGAAATAGATGTCAGAAGAGTGGCGAGGCAACACTTCGAAAATCTTCAAAACACTGGCAGTAATGAAGAGGTAATAGTGAATGTGTGTGGGTTTGATGGTGCAAAAAGATATAGATATTTTGGAGGATGAGGTAATTAGTAGGAAGGAGGTAAATGGGTAGAGTGAGAAAGTCGAAGAAGTAAATCTGCGGGTATAGATGGAATTAGTGGTGAAATGATCAAGAATGGAGGCGAGATGTAACAAAGCGTTTATGAAGGGTATAGTTCCGAGAGATTGGAGGAGAGCAGTAATAGTACCCTTATATAAGGGTAAGGGAACTGTAGGAACTATAGGGGAATTAGTTTATTAATGTTGTAGGGAAGGTATATGCTGGTATTTTGGTTGAAAGAGTACGTCGAGTGACTGAGGAACTGATTGGTGAAGAACAATCTTCATTTAGAAGTAGAAGAGGATGTGTGGATCAAATTTTTACATTGAAACAAATGAGGTAGAAAATGAGAGAGAAGAAGAATAAATTGCATTTAGGTTTTATGGATTTGCGACACGCGTATGACAGGATTAATAGGGAAGCTCTGTGGCAGGTGTTATTGATATGTGATGTTGGTGGTAGGCTTCTGAATGGAATCAAAAGTATGTATGACGATAGTGAAGCGTGTGTAAGAATAAATGGAGTCGAAAGTGATTGGTTTAATATTAATAGCTGAGTGAGGCAGGGATGTGTTATGTCTCCTTGGTTAGTTAATTTATATATGGATGGGTTATGAAAGAATTAGAGGTGGAAGTGACAGGGGAAGGTGTTAGAATGGTGGAGAATGGAAGAGAGTGGAAGTTGCCCTGCTTATTATGTACGGATGATTTTGTTTTGTGGCAAATCTGAAGAGAGTTTGAGAGAGGTTTGGTAGAGGGGTTTGAGGGTGTGTAAAAGGAGGGGTTTGAAATAAAATGTATAAAAATAAAGTTATGGTAGTGGGTGAGGAGAGTCCGCGGTGTGGTCTTGTTAGATGGTGAGCAACTTGAACAATTATCTGAGTTTAAATATTTATATGTTGATGAAAAGGGAACGTATAATGAAGAATATAGTAGGAAAGTTAGAATGGTAAGAAGGTAATTAATTTCCACAAAACCTGTGAATGTAAAAGGAATAAGTCTTGAGTGCACTAGGGTTTTGCATAAGGCTATATTATTACCTGTGTTAATGAATAAAAGTGAGACTATGGTCTGTAACAAGAGGTATAGATCTAGGTGAGTGTTCATATGGACAGTCTTAAACGTGTTAGGTGAGAAGAATTGATAAATGATGAATGAACTCATTAGGGAGTTATGCGGTGTAAAGAAGGGCGTAAATGAGAGAATAAACGAGAGTACATTGAGATGGTTTGGTCATATGGAAAGGATGGATGATAGTCGGTTGGTTAAGATCATTGTATAGTGATGAGCGTGTTGGGAATCGAGACTTACTGGGAGACCGAAGAAAGATGGATTGAGTCTGTGGAAGGAACGCCTGAAGGGGAGGAATGTAAGTTTGGCAGAGGCGAGAAGAAATGTGCATAATAGGAGAATGACGGGGATTTGTGAGGGGAATAGCCAGAAGGTTTTTCCTAGGGAATGAACCCCCACACTGACGAGATACCACTGTGAAGGTTCAGCAGTCTCGTGAAACCCCAGGGTAGATTTTTCTGATTGGGTGAAGATTCTCACTAATAGGTATAAAGTGGACGGTAAAAAGGGGGCTTTTCTTTTCGACTCTGCGTCATGTTCTTCATTACTTATGCTTTAGGCATGCTACACAATCACCACAATCTGGGGATGGAGGAAGGTAATATATATATATATATATATATATATATATATATTTATATATATATATATATATATATATATATATATATATATATATATATATATATATATATATATATTAGTGATGTCACGGATGCGAATTTTTGGATATCCGCGGATGCGGATCTTCAATTTTCAAATTTGCGGATGCGGATGAAGATGCGGAAGCTGACTTCTTAAAATCGCTTTGATTCGTAGCGAAATTCCATGATTTATGGATGAATCTTGAAAGGTAATCCAAGGTTCATGATTGAATCTTGGAAGGTAATCCAAGATTCATGATTGAATCTTGGAAGGTAATCCAAGATTCATGATTGAATCTTGGAAGGTAATCCAAGATTCATGATTGAGTCTTGGAAGGTAATCCAAGATTCATGAATGAATCTTGGAAGGTAATCCAAGATTTATGGATGAATCTTGAAAGGTAATCCAAGGTTCATGATTGAATCTTGGAAGGTAATCCAAGATTCATGATTGAATCTTGAAAGGTAATCCAAGATTCATGATTGAATCTTGGAAGGTATTCTAAAATTTATGGAAGAATCTTAAAAGGTAATCCAAGATTCATGATTGAACCTTGGGAGGTAATCCAAGATTCATGATTGAATCTTGGAAGGTAATCCAAGATTCATGAATGAATCTTGGAAGGTAATCCAAGATTTATGAATGAATCTTGAAAGGTAATCCAAGATTCATGAATGAATCTTGGAAGGTAATCCAAGATTTATGGATGAATCTTGAAAGGTAATCCAAGATTCATGAAGGAAACTTGGAAGGTAATCCAAGATTCATCCATGATATTGAACAGTACGTTATCAATGAAAAAAAGAAACTTGCATTTTCTGTGAAGTTTAATCACGTGTGCAGGATTCGATCAATCGTCCGGATCCTAGGTAGAAACTACCTAGAGTAGTTCCCCTCATGGAATAGGGCTATGCCCGAGAGGCGAAAACTTTACAAATAAAATGAATCTCCAAAACTGATTTCAGTAAAGAACAAAAAACGCCACAAAACATCAATTTCAGATGTTATTCCAGTACAGAAATCACTGAATCACTGAATCACTGCTTCAGATCAGCGATTTCTTAATTTTTGCTTTACACAGACTCCTTTAAATATTTTTTTTGCTTTCCCGTTCGCGGACACCCTTTAAATATTTTTTTTTCGTTGATCCCCTTTAAATATTCCCCCCTCCTGAACCCCTTTGAATATTTTCTCCCCTCCCCCGCGGACGCCCTTTGCAAATATTTTTCCTCTCCAATTCCCTTTAAGTGGACTCACTTTAAATATTCCCCCTCCGCCCCCTTTTTGGATATTTGCCTCCCGCGGTCACCTTTCAAATATTTTCCCCTTGCGGAACCCTTTAATATTCTCCCCCTTAACCCACTTTAAATATTTTCCCCCGCGGCCACCTTAATATTCTCCCCCTATTTCAATATTTTTCCTCTTAAACACCCTTTAAATATTTTTCCTCCAACCATCATAATTAACTTAAGATTTAAAACCCTAAATTGCATAGAATATTTTGTTATAATTTCTTATGAATGGGTTCCTAACATCTGAAAAAAAGGAGCATATTATTTTTCAAATAATTATTTTTAAAAATTCAAATTTTTTTTCTAGTAAAAATTAAATTAAATTTTTTTAATACAAAAAAACATCCGAAGCCCAATAGAAAAGCTAGGTTTTATACAAGTTTTATGCAAGTTTTACAGAAGTGAACAAAGGAAATCTCTTCAACGTTTCCTTTTTTTTCAAGCTTTCTTTCATTCATTAATTTTCTATTTAACTGCGAAAGACCATAACACATGTTCAAATCGTCATGGACCCCTTGGGGTCTGCGGAACTACTGATCTACATCAAGGACATTCCAAGTATGTAAGGAAACATGTTTTAATGTATATATGTTGCTTAAAATTAACCTAATGAAAGGAAGACTTAGAAGTGTACTGGAAATTAAATTTGATATTATAGAAGCTAACGATACAAATTCAAATGTTTCATTTTATCTTCCTTGTGAGCAGTAGTGAAAGACAATTTTATTCATTTACTTTTAAATGCAACTAAGAAATCAAATTCTGTGGCTCGATAGCACCTGTTCGTGTGCCCTCCAGGATATAGGCAATGAATATCAGGAATGGAAAAAAAACTTTAGCTCTCCTATCACTCTTGATAATTATTTGTTAGCTCAGAATCGTTGCAGGGATGTTATACGAAAAGCTAAACGAACTTTTCCCAAAAGGAAGTGCACTGACCTGCTTGGTTCTAAAAATGATAAAAATTTATGACTTCTTGCCAAGAACATCTCTAACAGCTTCGGTAAATTTGCCTTTCCTCCTCTTATTCGCTCTAATAGATCTATAGCTAATAATCCTTTGTAAAAGACTAATCTCATCGGCCTTCTTTTTCATCTAATTGCATCCTGGACGATTCTGGCCTCCAACTTCCTACTCTTTCTACTCTCAGATGTTCCATGGCTATTCCTGTGATTACACGTGATCGGGTGTATGAGATCGTGTTTTGGAGTGTTCTTCGAAGCTGGCGCTTCTCTTCTTTCGATTATACTCTCTATGCCTCAATACTAACACTTTCCCTCCATGCTGGAATCGAACATATGTTCAACCGATCTTGAAGAGGAGTAGCCGCTCTGATCCTTGTAAAATTTTTCTTATAGATCTCACTTTATTCTGTCTAAAATCTTTGACACCCTCCTCAACTCTTATTTCCTGGATCATCTCCTTTCTTTCAGAAAACCAATGTGATTTCCGACGCTTGAGGTCAACTGTTTTATGATCATCTGTTGTAGCGCTTGACATGGTTACTCATGTCTAGTTTTCTCTCAGATTGTTTCATACCGTTACTTCTTATTGGAGCGACTTCTTCATCCTTTCCTGTGAAGTGTGGTCCTCCAGAAAGGTTCTGTTTTATCTACAACTATATTCTTACTTTTAATTAATGATCTTTTTAGCTGCACGTCCAGCTCTGCTCATTCATATGCTGAGGTTTCAACTCTCCATTCTTCCACACATTTCAAATCTGCATCTTCTTTTACATCTAGAGTTGCTTCTCGACTTATGCCTTTCAATTCTATTCTTGGGGATCTGGATGGTATTTCCCTGTGTGGTCGACTCAACCTTGTGAAATTAAACTCTTTAAAAACTCAACTTCTTCCTATCTGCCACGCAAAAACACCTCCCAACATTCTTATATCTTTCGACGGTTCTGCCGTCTCACCTGTTAACAACATAAATTTTCTTGGTCTGAATATGAACAATAAACTATCTTAGAAACCTTATATCACTACTCTTGCTAAGGTGACCTCAGAAATTTGGGAGTTGTGTTCAGGTTAGGGGGGGGGGATTTTTTTTTTCATTCCAAACCGTTACTCCAATTATATACTTGAATTATCCACCCTTGCTTGGAGTACTGTTCTCACATTTGGAGGGCTCCAGTTTCATCCTTCTTTTGGAAAGGGTCGAGTCTATTGCTGAAAAACTAATAACTGTTCCCTAACTTCAAATTCCTTTGACCCTTTATCTCTGCAACGTGACGTTGGTGCATTATCTCTTTGGAATAGGTGCTACAACGCCAGGTGCTCGAGGGAGTTGATCTATCGCATATCACCACCATTGCGTAGCCCTCGTAGTACAAAGAGTGTCCTGCTTTCAAATAAATTCTGTGTGAATATCGAAAAGTCCAGGCTTGTTCGTTGTGGTACCTTCTTTCTTTCAGCTACCTCTCTTCTATGAAACTCCCTGCCTTCATCTGTTTTTCCTGCTGCATTTAATATCCTTCTTTTTAAGTTCTACGTCTACGCCCACATCAGAGATATGTATTAGACTTGGGAATTGGGTGGGTTTTCCCATTATTATTAATTTAATAATTCCGCCAAATCCTTGAATGGACTTTACCCGTGATTGGGTGGTTACCTGTAAAAAATATATATACAAAGTAAGAAAAATTAAAGTTAACTTACTTTTGACATGATGTTGAAATATTCTGAATTATACTTGGAAGGCTGTACTGTACATGATATCCATTGAACGATTGAATCTCTCTTTGGTGTCTACATCGTTTCCTTCTTCAATATCACCTGCATCTGTCACCTCCGCTCAAGCAACCTCAGCGTTTGCACCTTTCGCTTCCCCATCCAAATTCTCAGTATATGTACTTCACGCTTCCGCATCTAGTGAATCTGCATCTTTCACTCCAGATCCCTTGCTTCCAGATTCTGCATCTTCAGCTTCCAATGCATTTCTTTTTTCTTCAGATTTGTTTTCATCTGCTTCTGTCTATGCTCCTGTCATTCAAAGATGAAGGAATCCTCGCTTGCATGTCTCTTTTGCCCCATACCATCTTACTTAAACTTTTTGGTGTCCCACTCTGACTTAGATATCTGGGATATATGTACGTACCTTATATGTACGTACAGGAACTCAAATAAAGGCTACGTTCTTTGTTTGTCCTATATTATATTTCCTGTGCAGAGAATATTTTACCGACTTACGGTGATCTATTGGTATTACTATTATGGTCGCATTTCCGTGGAAGGTTTTCATTGATGTCTGGTGATTGCGAAAACCTTTGTGAAAGCATTAGCAATCCTTGGTTTGTCATTTTTGCTTTGTTTGAATCAATCATTCAATATTTAATCATTTAAGTCTCTCATCTTTGTAAATTGAATCTATTCCTTTGTTGTTAATTCTCGGTTCCCATCCAGCCTGCTCGGATATTAAACCTTATTTAAAGAATCCATAAAGCGCCATATATTATATTATATATATATATATATATTACTATACTATCAGTATATATATAGGCGCTAGTTTCTGTTGATAGTGTTGCAGCATTGGTGATATTGTGCATAGTATAGTTAGGGCAGTTTGTGAGAGTGAGTTATTATTTATTTGCTTTATCTCTACTCTTCTGAGTAGGTCCTTATTGTACTATATAGTGAGGATTACCGTAGCATATGAGTATTAGGGGATAATAAGAGGTGAGGGCGTCCTATGAGATTATCCATGTTCGTCTCCTTCCTATGGTAACTCTGACCACAATCTTGTAGCTCTTAATTTATAATACTAATATTTTTTCTCCATCAGCTCCACCATGTCGTAAGAGTGTAATGTTGATTCTTTGTGGCGACTTGTAGGATCGGGGCTATTATTTGGGGAATGTGTCGATGTTTGTATGGTTTGTGTCTAAACTTACTCGTTGGTAATGATCCTTGTTTTCGTTCCGACTTCCGCGGATGCTCTCGGTTCATCTTCTGCTGGGACAGAAGGTGGGGGCGCGTAATCACAATGGGATTATGCCGGTTGTGGGTGTCATTCCATCTTCAACTAATTGTTTTCATCTGCGCTCTTTAATAATCCATGATTCGGATGGTAGCTTGTTTCTTCGAGTTGCGTCTTATTTAAGGAGAGAGACATTTTGCAGTACGTGGCGCATGGAAAACTATCATTCTCCTATTATGGGGCTTTAGCTTTGCGTTCAGATGTTGACCTGCTCGGCAATCCGTTGCAGTGAGTATTAGTCTATTCTGATTAAGGGTCTATAGCCGGCACCTTCTCACTCAAACAGTATAAGCTTGCTACGCGTACAACCGTTTCTTTGCTTGGTGTGTCATTTTTCTTCCTAACAGTAAAAGAGTTTTATGGCTCTTGCCAGCTCCTCTTAGCAGTTTTGTAAATGCTGCCTTCTTCGCGTCTTGCTTCGGTCGTGCACGGTGTTTGCTTATCTGTGCTTGATATTCGCTCTTTTCTCCTTCTTGATATATAAGGACTGATTAGTGGCTTCGGCGCTCCTGTGTGTTCGATCATAAATTCTAATCTCCTACCTGCGCGACGCCACTTCTGGCATCTGTCCTTCCGTCCTACCGCCCTCTCGCTCGCTGTCATGGTTCTCCATGTCGTGTGTGACTCCTCGTGTGTGTATTTACATCTCATGAGTCCGAGTTGTGCCATTTGGAGAGCTCCTTGGAGATTCTATGAGGCTTCAGGAACGGCTCTCACCGGCTTTTCTTTTGCCACGCCCCTTCGGATTGGGGTCCATTCCGCTCCTCTTGTATTGATTTTGAGCGAGAGTGTCTGTCATGAGGGTTCTCTGGGCTTCCTGTTATCTCCGGTTAAGCTCTCTCATTCTCTCTATGTCTTAATATCTCAACCTCGTGGGTTCTCAGGTCGCTGGAGGGTCTGGCGCACTATGTCCCAATCCTCTGATCTCCCGATAAAGGTGCGCTCTGAGTGCCGTGCTGGCGTGACTCCGCCTATATAAGCTCTCCTACCGTGTAGTCTCGTATCGGGTGGAAGAAGGATATAGTCTTGAGGAAACTCTTCTTTCTTAACTCTTTATTTCCTGGATCATCTGGAGTCTGCAATTCTTCCTTTCAGATCATCACGTATGGCTTTTCGTCGTTTGAGGGCAAAGCGTGTGTTATCTAATGAGCTTCGTTCTTCCTATTATATTCTGGCGTGTGTGAGTTTGAGTCTTTGCTGCGTTGGCGTGCTCCTGCCTGTTATACGGAGACTCTTTGGCTAGGCTCTTTGTCGTGCCTGCTTGCTCTGGTGCGCCTTCCGCCTAGCTGTCTTTCAAGCTGGACGTCTATACGTCACTGCGTCTACTTTGCTGCTGCCGCTCATAGCGATTTTTCGTTGAGGTGCGGCCTTTCTCATTCCCTTTCCTCTCTCCTTTTTTGGTGTTTGTTTGTCTTTTCTCGCGCTCCATCATCTTCCCGTCTCATTTTGCTGGCGCGCGGGCTTATCTTTTTGTGCTGCCTTGTTGCTCTTTTGCTTTTCGTGCACTTCTTTGTAGTTTGTTTACGGTCTCGCGTCGATAGTGTCTGTAGCTATTTTCTTAGCACTCGTCTCCGTTCGGGTTGGTGAGGCACGTATACCTGTTGTCCTGCCTGTTGGCTCCTGTTGTTTGCTTGCGTGTTCCGCAAGTTTGCGCGTTCTATTTCGTCTTCAACTTGTATTTTCTTACCATTTTTTTCTCATTCTATAGGCTTCTCTCTGAGGTCTGTATTCCACTTATCTGTTTTCTACTCCTCTTGTAGTGTCCGGGATACGACTCTCTAATGTCTCTTCTCTGAGCTCGCTTTGGGCTAGTGCTGCAGCTCTGCATATTTGCGTCGCGTCTTTTGCTGGTCTTCTACGACGTGCGCCTCTCGCTCTTCATCTTTTCTCGACGTTCTATCTCTCTTGGCGCGGAGCCGCCTTGGATTGGTGATTGTGCCGGTTTGGGTCTCTATCATCAGGATGTCTCTTTGTGGGCAGCAGAGATGTGTCAATGTGGTCTTAAAGAGTCGACTTCTCTTTTGAAACCAACTGCGAGTCATCTGCCTTTGCTTTTCTAACCGACTACCGTTGGCTCGGACGCTCTCTCATTGTCATCTCTTCGACGGCTCCTATATGTACTCTGCCTTTGTGATAACTCATTAATCGATTAACTTGGGTCTTGACATGAGAATATCATCATAATGTATGTGGAAATCATTCAGTTTCACTGGTGTTTGCCTCAGAGGGTGTGGCCCTCTAGATACTGGAGTTGTTCTGTTCGCGCTTGTCCGGGGGCATTTGCGTTTTTTTCTCTCATCTTGCCACAGCGGTAGGCTGCGTTGTTGTTTTTGCACGTTGGTGGTTAGTTGAGTTGGTGTGCTTTGTGAGTTTTGTTGTTGCGTCTTGGTTATTGTAGGGTTGTGTTATCATCTTTGTTCTCTTGGTGGGGAGTGGGGGGGTGGCTCCGGTGCCACTGGGTTGTGGATTGAGTACGGGTTTGCAGATTGTTGCGAAAGGTCGTGAGAGGAGATCCTGAGATAAAGTTCGCGCGTGTTGCGTTTCTAGAGACTGTCTTGGACCCGCTGCTTGATGCGTTCTGTGTGTCTGAAACTTGCCTTACGTTCTAGGCGTGGCACGCTATTGGTCGTTGTCTCGTGTTTCTATAGCTTTTCTGTTAGCAGTCCGCGCTCTTTTAGGGGATTTGCTCAAGGATTTCTTGGGTGGTTGGGCGCTTCCGTGATTTGCTCGCTTCTTACGCTCCATATGTGCGTGCCTCTTCTCTTCGGGCGAGAGTATGGGTTTCATGGTGTGGGTCGGCGCGGGAGTTCCTGGCGTTGTCCTGCGCTTCGCATTGAGAGTTCTTTGTCCGTGTAGGTGAGTTTGGTGAAGGAAGCGTTTGCCTGAGAAGTCTGTTCGGTTGTTGTGCTCAGCTCGGGTTGGGCTCCTATTGTTTCCCGCTCAGTCTATTCTTCTTGTTCTGTTGATAGCTCTTGCCTTTTTCCCGCGTCGCTGACGGGTTGCCGCGACTTCCGTTATTGGCCTGCCTGTTGTTTGTGCTCTCTCCGGAACCTGTAGTGTCTTAATCTGTGCTTTCTCTTTAAGAGCCACTCGTCTGCGCTCACTCTTGTAGAGATTTTGCTTGGCCGTGTCCTGTGTGGGATTTGCGTGTGGTTGGTCTTCTTCTCACTTTTCTGTGTGTGTTTCTCTGTCTGTTCGCTTGTAGATAAGGCTCCGAGGCTCTCTGTTGAGTGCGTGGATTTGATTCTTGGTAGAGGAATATAAAATACGTACTACTCACTGACTTGTCTATATTATTATAGTTTTCTCGCACTCTACGATGGTAGTATATCAACTAAGTAGTATT
Organism: Trachelipus rathkii; assembly: GCA_015478945.1. NCBI lineage: Eukaryota > Metazoa > Arthropoda > Malacostraca > Isopoda > Trachelipodidae > Trachelipus > Trachelipus rathkii. The sequence continues at coordinate 6,433 of JABUQX010027377.1, read as the reverse complement.
CATTATCTGATTCTACCTACCTGGGTATTTCTGTTTGTAAGTATACTACGTACATGAGTTTGCTGTCATCTATATATTGCACGGTGTATGCGTATGATGCAGTACATGTGGTATTATGTGATTAGGTGAGACCGTCCACCGGTGCATCAGGTGAGGAGATTATTATGTTGGCGTAGGTTTTTTTCTTTCCTTCTTTCCTCTCTGACGTACTTCATTAGCGTTGGGTAGCAGACTTGCTACCGATCGACTGGCTGAGCCTGCGTTCAAGCCAACTTCTGGAGTGTCTTGCAAGCTTTCCTCTGTCAGTGGCGCTTGAGAGTGTCGCAATCTCCATCCGCTTTGTTCTTACGCTCATGTCACTGCTTCATGAGTGAAGTGAACAAATATCTTTGGGACTTTCAAAAACTATTTTTCCTTTTTCATTTTTGGCTGGAGCTGTAATTGCTTCTTTACTTGTTCTTGTAGCAGAAATTGTTGTCAACAAAATTTGATCTTAAGTAATTAGAATTTCTATATTACTCTCAACCATTCTTAGATAAAAATAAATAAAAATTAAATAATGCTGATAAATACAGTTTTTGTCTCGGATGACATAACGTTAAGTTGTCATCTCGATATTCATTATTCCTAACTTTAATATTTCATTATAAATTCAAAATTGCAATTACATTGTTTCTCGTGAGGTGGTTGCAGCGCCGCCACAGTTATTGTACAATGGTATTTTTATTTTTATTTTTTAAATTTTAGGTATTTTTCAGTGGTAATTTATATACGTTTATCAATATTTTAAATGATTTCAAATAAAATGTTTTAATGTCTTTCAAAAGGAGAGTTTCAAATAAAATGTTTTAATGTCTTTCAAAAGTAATCTTAGAGAGAAATTAAATACTCAATCAGTACTTTTATATCACTCATAATTTTCGTTCAATGACATTTTTAAATATATTTTTTTCGTAATTTTAAGTAAAAAATAAAGCCGAGGGTGATGGAGAATAGCTGGATTGGGAAAAATTCTATTACGATAGAAGTGTTTTTCTTTGTGTCCTTACAAAATTAATCTTGTTTCCCAGAGATAATCTGAAAGTTTTAATCAAAATATCAATAGAAATATTCTATCTTTTTATTTAAAGTAATTGCAGCTGTAAGAAAATTAAATATGCCCATTTATTTATTCTGTATCTAATCGCGACTAAAATATTCTTTCAATTAATTAAAAAAATAACATTTAATATTTTTTTTTCTGAAAGAATAATTAAATTTTGAAATATTATAAATTCCAGTTATTTTGATCACCATTTATTATGGTCAGTCACTTCTATGGATCAAATCTTAAAAAACAAACATTTATTTTTAATACTAATTACTTCCAGTTATTAAGACACCCCATGCACCTTTTCACAATGTCAATTTAAATCCTTATACTCTTTTTAGGTATTTTAATTGCTGTTACGTCAAATAAACTTGCTGCTGGCCTAATATTTTTTTAATGATTGATATTTTGCTAGTTTTGTAGGCATGCAGTTCTTCAATGGTAAAAGATATTCTATAAATTTCAACAGCAATAATAATTGCTAATAAAAAATGTACATAACAGAAATAATGTAATTAATAATAGAAATAGAGTAATAAAACAATTCCAAACTTTTATCATTTCTACAACTCTATAGTCACACTATTGAAGTAAAAAAAATAATAAACAAGCATATTACAGTATATTTAATATTTGAGACTTTAATTATCCCAAAAGAAATTATATTATGTTTTATTTAAGGAAGTATTATCAGTACTTTAAGAATTTTTATTTTTGATATGCAGAAATTGACACATAATAATATAAGAGTATCCTCATACTTATTATATTAAAGCATCCTTGTTTAACGTTTAAATAATCTCTTATATTATTATTAATAACTTCACTTGATTGGTGCGGTGCAGTCGGTTAATTTAGTCCAATGATCGTTATCCCAAAGTTCCTCGTTTATAAAAAATTCACTGAAATCCACAGTAATTATGGACGTTAATAAAAGTATATAATATCTCTAAAAGTATTTTTGTTTTAGAAATTTTTAATAGTTTTATTATTAATATCTTGCTTTTCATGTATTTTGTTACTCAAAATGTTGAAACTGATGATGGAAAAACGTGTGATACGATTCCCACAATCTTGACCTCTACTCTCCACTCAGATCTCACTTTCAACTAAATGGATCTTATTTCCAATCAAATATTCTCTCCTTGCAATCTTTTCATATTACAGTTAAACTTTTATCTGGATAAAAAAATCAATTCGGAAACCAGAACTATTTTCAGAAGAAATATCATTCTTGGTTAACCCTTGGAGTTTACCCTAAAATACTAATATCGTTTCAAGAAAGGATGTGTGAGTGGCAGGGCTGCGGAGCCGGCAAATTCAGGCTCTGGCATTTAAAAATTGTTCGGCTCCGGCTCTGACTCCAGCTCCAGCTCCAGCTTCAGCTCCGGCTTTGGCTCCTAGTTATGATTCTTTCTCCATTCACACATGAAATCATTAATTCTCTGTTACAAATTTTTATGGTATGATGAAATTGAATGTTGGTTAATGACATTTTTATATACTTAGCATTAAAATCTTAGAAAATATTTTATATATAATAATACTTTTAGGAAATACAAAATAAGGATAGTTCACTTTCTTCCTAAATTTTAATATAATTCCTTTTTGAACAATGAACTACCTGTACATTTACTTAATATAATTTTATTAAAAAGTTATTTTTATTTTTATTTTCTTAAAAAACGAAAATATTATATTTGTTTCATCCTAAATTTTAAAATAATTCTTCTTTGAACTATGAGCTGCCTGGACATATGTGATATAATTTTATTCAAAAATAGATTTTATATTAAAAAAAAAATCTAATTCACTTTCTTCCTAAATTTGAAAATAATTTCTCTTTGAACTGGCTAAGAATATGTAATATAAATTTATCCAAAACGATTGTTTCTTAAAAATAAAACTTCTTCAATAAAATCCTCCTATAACGATGTCCATAGATCCAATTTTATTATTTTTTAAAGCAGAAAATAAGCTCTCAATATTCATTTAACTAGGAGGAAAAGTTGTAATTGCGTAAGCCGCATCTTCCAAAATTTTAGGATAGTTAGGAATGCCTTTTCTAACTGTTATCTTTGATTTCTGATTGAGTTTCATTATTCATCTAATGCCTTAAGGAATTCTACGTTGCATTTTTCTTGAGGATTTTTAGGCTGAAGGTCTTTTACTGGTAGATTGTTTTTTTCAGTCGATTTTCTGCCTGCTCCAATTGGTTCCAGTGTTTGTCAAATTTTACTTCATCTGACAAGATACCACAAGAAGGGGATTCCTGAAACTGTTGAACTATCGGACTCCGACTCAGATGGTGTTATTCATTTTAAGTCCTAATTCACAAAGAGCATTCCTATCTTTTAATATCAAATCTTCAGTTCTGAGGAAGATTCTGAACTGTGGATCAAGAAAAATGGCCGACAAAAATATTTTGTTTTGAGTTAATATTTTTTCCCTTCTTTCCATGGAATTTTTTATGCCATTTTCTAAAATCCCTTCTCTAAAAAAAATTTTTTGCAGTCAAGTTTTCTGATTGAATATTATTTGTTTAAAAGTATGGGTGTTTTAATAATTCATTGAGGGTTTCGATTTGTTCCCACTGACTATCGGAGAGAGAAAGTTCAGGAGTACCGGCAGCCATCATACTAATATAGTCTTTTAGTTGCAGAAGCCTTTAGGCCATAAGACATGTACTTCCCATCTTCTCTCTTTCTTAAGATTGCCACTTTTCCAGCTTGACGCTTTAGAACTTTCATAAATTTTGGGGTACGTGCTGCTTTTGCTATTTGTCTCGCCTTGCTTATAAGATTTGCTGCATGAGTATTGCGGAGACAATCATGTACTAATAACTGTAAATTATGAGCTCCACACCTCATGTGTGCAATGTTAAAGTCGTAACATAGTTTTATCATAGTTTTATCAAGTTGATTTTGAAAACGATTATTACATCTTCGTTTTGACATTTAATGAAATCATTATCACATTTACCAGCTTCTTGTTACTCATCCTCATTGTCCTTATTTAATTTTTCAATCATACTGGTCATGTTTGATGCGTCATCCGTAACTAAGCTAATTACTTGAACCTTATTTTTTTCGAATTCTTTTAAAACGTCAATAACAAGTTCTTGGATATATTAGGTGAAGTGTTGAGATTTGGTATCTCTTACTCCAAACGTTTTAGTAATATTGTTTTTATTTACGTCCACATATGTAATATTAATAACAAAATAATTTAGGCTTTGCCAACTGGAAAACTTTTTTAAAAAAATTTTTTTTTTTTTTTTATCAATTTTTTTTTTTTTTTTTTTTTTTTTTTTTTTTTTTTTTTTTTTTTTTTTTTTTTTTTTTTTTTTTATCCACTTCTTCCAGAGCTATTTTACAAATATTTCCCCGGTCTAAAGACTAAAGAGACACCCAGTTTCGAAGCCATGTCTCAACACAGTGCTTTAAATCCTGGTCTTGCAAAAAAAACTTAATGTCACTATCTTTAGCAACCATTATAATCAATTGTATTTTGAATTTTTCACTTGACATAGACAGAACAATTTTTTGACAATTGAAAAAAGTATCCACTCTACTCTGAGTTTTTGAAAATAAAGGTTTATCCTGAACAGCTTTGCTTTACCATTCTTTTTAACAATTCCAGCAATGCCTGGATGAGAGAGTTTTAAATGTCGCATTAATTTAAAGGATTCAGATATGTATTGTAACCATCATCAGTAACTGGTGGTTCGGTAAACTCTTTCATACATGATCGAACTGACTGTTTCCCATCAACTGTGTTTACTATTTCATAATGACAAATGCAAGTACTTTTATCTTCAGAGCGAGCAAAATATTCAGGTACATGATGTGTTTTCGATTTTGGTTTAACTGACATGATTTTTCAAAGGATGTTAAACTTTGTTAATTGCCTTTAGTAATAAAATTAATAATTCTTTAATTTTTATTTGCCGGAGCCGGAGCCGGAGCCGGAGAAGCGTCTTTTTTGCGGCTACAACTCCAGCTCCGGCACAAGGCCCCCAAAGATTTCGGCTCCGGCTCCGGCTCCGGCTCCAGCCTCTCAAATAATTTCGGCTCCGGCACCGGCACCGGCTCCGGCTTCGGCTTCGGCTCCACCCAAAACTCTCCATCAGCGGGATTCGAACATTGGACTACGCGTCGCATAGTTAACAATAACCGGATGCTCTAACCACTAGGCCATCCACGTCCCCAAAAAAAGACGCTTCAAGCGTAGTTTTTAAAGCACCCGGTTTTCTCATCCCATAATTGCTGAGTACTCAAAGGCCTTTAGATAAACGGTTTAACGACGAAAAACGCCCCTATACAGAGCAAGCAAGTGTGGTGGTGTGAAGAAATTCTGAAGTAGTTTTAGGATGCCTAAACTCTTAGAAGCTTGTTTAGTGAGAACCTAATATGATTCTTCGAAGTAAATCACGTGAAGATGAGACACCAATAATATAAAGAAATGGAAAAGCTGTAGTTGTGTTTTCTCAAAGAGATGATCCTATAGTTGTGTTGAAGAATTTGACTAGTAAATAGGTGAAGAAACTGAGATGTTAAGGCATTGTAAATAATCGTATTTTCTCTGCACCGATTAGAAATACGAAATATATCAGATATCATTTTCTTCGCCCTCCTAACAGCTGGTCTTTGAAATGGAGTTAGATGTTTTTCAAAGCGGCAGGAAACACGCTAGCTTAAGAGTGGATAGGTGATAAAGTGACAGAAAGATGATCATTGAAGAGAAGTAGAAAAAGAGTTGGAGAAAGGACAAAGCCCTTAGAAATATCACTATTAATAGATTTAAAAGATGGAATGTGACCATTTACAGCTACTTTTATAGAACGACGAAAGAAGTCAGAAAGAAGGATTCAGAGAGAAAGACGGATGCCGAAGGAGGAAAGTTTTGAAATCAAAGCTTTATGCCAGAATATACTGAAAGCTTTCGATATGCCTTGCGCCACATCAGAAGATTTACTGAATGTCAATTAGCAGAGAACCAGGAATCAAAGAGAAAAGAAAGGTCGCCAGTAGAGGATTCCTTATGAAAGCCATACCTGCGATAAAACAATAGGACGATAGTTAGAGGGTTGAGAAGGATCCCCCTTTTTACGGCAGATGTTAATGAACGCACATTTCCTGTAGGAGGGAAAGGTTGTTCTTGAAAGACTGAGACAAGACAGTTACCAAACAGGGTGTAAGCTCAGAAGAACAAGTTCTGAGGAATGTGAGGGTATGGTTTGGGAGAAGAGTTTAGCTTCAGCAGAAGGTAAAACAGAAATTTTGTCCTGGGAAGATGGAAAGAGGAAAGGTAGGATTTACATTTTCTTACCTAATGCAAGTA
>JABUQX010027376.1:42500-55000 GCA_015478945.1 Trachelipus rathkii | reverse complement strand
ATATATATATATAATATATAATATAATATATATATATAATATATATATATATTATATATATATATATATAATATATAAATATTATATAATAAATGGGTCCAGGGTTTGATCGCCTCTTCCTGATTCTAAACAGGTTATCACATACCTAAAGTAGAGTCCCTCTTATCAATATCTCTCTCATCTCTACTCTCTCTCTTTATATATACTATATAATATATATATATATATATATATATATATATACTTATATATATATATACTATATATATATATATATAATATATATATACTATTATACTAATAATAATAATAATATAATATTAAATATATAATAATACCTATATAATAATAATAATATATATATATAAATATAATATATAATATAATAATATATAAATATATAATATAAATATTATTATAATATATATAATATACTAAATTATAGATATATATATAATATATATAACATAAATAAATATATATCATATATAATATATATATATAATATATATATAAATATTAATATAATATAATATATAATAATATTATAATATATATAATATAATATATATAATATAATATTATATATATACAATATATAATATATATAAATATATATAAATAAAATATAATTATATAATATAATAATAATAATATATAATAAATATTAATATACAATATAATAAATTAAATACAATATAAAAAAATATAATATAAATACAACCTAAATATATAAAATATATATATAATATATAATATATAATTATATATATATATATAATATAAAATATAATAATACAAATATATATAATATAAGTTATATACATATAAATAAATATAAATAATATATATATATAATATATATAATATAATAAATAATAAATATATATTATAAAAAATAAAATAATTAACTATATTTATATTAATATTATTACTAGATATTTATATTATATATAATATATATATAATAATATAATATTATAATAATATATATTAAATAACAATGTAATTACATAATATATATAATAATTATAATATATATTAAATAATAATTATATTTATACTATATAATAAATATTATATAATCATACTATATATATATAATATAAAACTAATATATTATACATAATATATTATTAATAATATATTATTTTTATATGTAAGTTATTGGAAGAATAGGGAAAAGAAAATAAAGTTAAAACTTAGGGATAAAAGTATGTGTAGTATAATTGGAAGAATAGGGAATATAAGGGAAATAATATAAGTTAAAACTTAGAAGCTATATATATAGAATAATATAGCATATAGATCGAATATACCAGAATAAAAATATTTTACAATACATATTTTAAATATTTTAAAGCATGTAATTATAATCAAATAAAAAGTTTCAAACTTTTCTTTTTGAAGTCAGAAAGGACGTAAAAAGTATAAACAAACAATATGAGCAAGTGTGGTTACATAATATTGTCAGAAGCTTTTGAATCAGTCTGAGAAAGTGATTTATCAGGGTAGTTGACGGCAATTGTTGGCACCTATTATAAATACAAATAAAGAACATTGGCTGTATGGCTTACAACAACTCGCTTAATAATTAATCACAACCGAGCCTTCACCAACTTCATACTCAACTAAACAATGACAAATCCTTTAATAGTCAGGTCTATCAAACCAGATCACTTGACTGGTCTTCCTCTTTACTTATTTCCTTCTGTAAATCCGCTCCGAGACAATGACTTTATGCGAAAAAATATCCCCATTTGTAAACCTACATACCAACCACTTCTTCAACCACCCACCCCTCACTTACCTCCCCAAAATACCTGTTTCTTCAACGTATTCAATATGTTACCGCAGTCTATTTACCAGATAAGTCTCAATTCACAAAATAACTCTCTGGCCATCTTACCTAACGAAGAATTCCACACCCCCAAAGATCTGAAACTTATATCCATTATTTACAGAACATTGTATGATCATATTTTCCAATGAACCTCCACTACCACAATTAATAACAAAATGCTAAGGATTAGCATGCTGATTGAAATTTCGTAGCTTAATCTCTCTTGATTTCAAAAGATACTATACATAAAAACCAATCATGACAAACAACAATCCAAAAATACGCGGTATATGATTAAGTAGCTATTACAAACTCTCTTTCCCGATCTAATACATAATCTTCTAAGTACCTTGTATGACATTACGAAAACACTCCTAAAAATAAAAAAAAGATGAATCCTTAACCTCACTTCAAATAATACAAATTCACCTCAATCTCAAGAAGGAATGCCATATCTAACATTTATTTTCATCGTTTTAGTTTTTCATCTGTTAAATATACAAAGAAACCCATCACTTTTGCTCCTCCTCTTAGGCAATTCAGTTTCTTTATCGTTTTCTCTCACTTGTAAGACAGCAAATTAATTATGACCATCTTCCAGATCCTTCAGAACTATTCATCATTATCCATACTATTCTTTCCACTCCACTTTATGTGAGAAACCTTATCTATCTCACCTTCGTCTATTACAAATACAAAAATAACAGGCAACAAAGAGACACCCTTATAATCGAAGCACGCCTTGAGTAATGAAACGACACAGATCAAAATTGACCCTCGTGCGTAAACTTTAACAAATATAAAAGCTTCATCAGGCTTAAAATAATAACTCTTTTAACTAATTCTATAACTTCTCTGAACAATCATACCCTTCTCACACTTTCCATAATCGCTTCTCTTTGCATGCATATCGAACGCCTATAAAATCAAAATCACAACAAAAAGCAGTAGAAAATATTTAGTAATTACAATAACAAAAATACTCTCTCTCATCTCAATCATCTCATCTACTCATCTCTCATCTCTCATCATACCTCTCTACTCTCATCTCTCAATACATACTCTCCTCATCTCTCTCTCTCATCTCTCTCTTCTCTCTCTCTCTCTCTACTCAACTCATCTCTCATCATCATCATCTCTACTCTCTCTCCTCTCTACTCTCTCTCTATCATCTCATCTCATCAATCTCTCTCTCTCAATCCTCTCTCTCTACTCTCTCTCTCTCTCAATCTCTCTCTCTCATCTCTCTCATACACTCTCTACTCTCTCCACTCTACTACTCCTCTCTCTCAACTCTCACTGCATCACAAATCCAATCAAATCCTCGTCACACCTCTCAAATCTCATCAAATCTCTCATCCTACTACAAAATACATCAAAAATTCTCAAATAACTCAATGCATAATACTCAACAAATCATCAAAATCAAATCATCTCAAATCTACTCTCTCTCTCTCAATCTCATATAAACTCTCATCTCAGTCAATAACTCATCATTCTAACATCTAAATACTACTAATCTCTCTCTCTCTCATCCTCATCTACTCTACTCTTCTCTCTTAATATTCCCTTATTTTTCCCCATCTCTTTTTATTACCATTATATATTTATTTCTACAACCACAAGGAAGCTAAATATTAAATAAACTGCACATGAAAATATATCTTACTCTGAAAACTGACTGTTCACATCCATCTATCTGCTTTCATATTACTCTTCAAAATTAATCTAACATCAGGAATTTTAATTTACCCCTTCATCTGTCACAGCATCTAAGCTTCCCTTCTTAAGCATTTTGATTAGCAGTCCATCATCATATCCTCTTCAGTAATTTTCTTCCTCCATATTACATTTTAAAGAGGTTGTCACAATTTCTAATTCCACCATCAATTCTTGATTCAACTCTATAGAAGCTCTCCCAAAACTTATCATTCCTGAAACTAATTCCCCATCTTTTATTTTTTTCTTTCATGCTATCTTTTAGTCAAGAGATTCAAATACATCTACATTCAGAATACCAATGTTCTATGATACTTTCTCCATCTCGTTCAATCCTTTCTACACGTAAATTCCCGGTTTCAGAACCTTACTAAAAAGTGCTGCTTCCGCCTTTATTAGTTAGTTCCTCTTGTGGTTATCAATTTCTATCCTTATACCTAATTTCACTTCTGATATCCCTTTCCTATCACTTTCCTATATCACCTTTTCTATTAGCATTTCCACTTCCCTTTCAAATCCTCAACCCACCGTCTTAATCTCTAACCTCGCCCCTCTATAACTCTCTAACATGAGATTTTTCTAGCCAGGACTCAATCAGTTCCGTTTTTCCTCCAAGTCAACATACTTGATTTATATCTGAGATAAATTTCTCTATTTTATCTATCTTTTTTAAGTTTTCATAAACTGATGATATTCATTCTTTTCTCTCTTTTTTACATACCCTTCTTTCCTAACCAGCTCCCCAAATGAACTTGTTTAAAACATATTTCTACTTCTTTCGAAAACTCTTTCCAATCTCTTCTGTTCTGCCATTTTCCTTTTGCAGGATCTTAATCTGTTTCTCAGGTTCACTTTAAACTCCTGTTATTTAAATTGTTTATTGATTTTTGAAGTATCTTTTTTTTACCCAAAAATCATACAATCCCATCTACTTTGGCAAAGAATTAATAGTCCGATTTCATGTTTAATATCTGTAAAATAATAATGTATACCTTACTTAGACCACTTCTGCTCCTCTCTGTTGCATCCACCACATTCAACACGAGTGATTGTACTCCATTCTTTTATTGCAAAAACGGTCTCCCTAATTTCGCGTCCCTACCATTCTGGAGACATCCATGCTGGACAGTATGACATTTATGATGTAAGAACAGTGTTCCCCCCCCCCCAACCCACATGACTTAAGCTCTTTTCAAGGGAATCACCAAAACTGTCCTCCATTCCTGTTTCTTTCACCACATGCCATGCCTTTCATTTAACTCTCGAATTGATTTGCTAATTAAATCTGCTCCATCCTACATTAAAATTTTCCATTAGCGATCAGAATATAACTTCTCTTCATTTCCGCTCACCATTCTTTTTCAGAGGATTCTCATAAAGTTCTAATTTTCTCCTCTTCTAGCCAATTCTTTAGAATAATTCTTTATAATCGTTACTATGTCCTCAGCTCTGTCTTAAACCCGATTACTCTAAATAGAACTAACAAGCTTAACCTGAGAATCGAAACTCCCTTTCACATCACATTATCCACCATATCTCTGTTAATCAACAAAATTCAAAAAAAATACTAACTCTCCCCAGAGCAAAACTTCTGTCTTTCCAACAACTCATCGAAACACCAAACATCTATTATCACCTCACACATTTCCCATTTAATCCGCATAGCATACTTCTCTGCTTCCTAACAAGATAACATGCATGTGACCTACAAATGGTTTCAAAAAAAAAGAGACCCGATTACATTCCAAAGACCAGTGGTCCTGTCATTTTAATTTTGGTTCATCAGAGACGTACTCATCACCCCATAGACACATAGAAAAGTAATTCCATCAATTTTTTAACTTCCAAAGAATTTGAAAAATACAAAAGTGTAAGATTAATAAAATGATAAACAGGTGTTCCCTTTAATAACAAATAATTAATAATAATAATAATAATAATAATAATAATAATAATAATAAATAATAATAATAATAATAATAATAATAATAATAAAATAATAATAATTAATAATAATAATAATAATAATAATTAATAATAATATAAATAATAATAATAATAATAATAATAATATAATAATAATATAATAATTAATAAAATAATTCAAGGGCAATGTTTTATTAATAAAGGAAACATTGCGGTTAGGATTATAAGGATCGGAATTTACTCACGAATGCAATTTATCACTTATATTTCTTTTACGACCCCAATATATATATATATATAACTTATTATTATATTATATATTATTATATTATTATTATTATTATTATTATTATTATTATTATTATTATTATTATTATTATTATTATTATTATTATTATTATTATTATTATTATTATTATTATTGTTATTTATGTTATTTTTCTTTTATTATTTTTACCGTAATCATCAATGTTATTTTTCTATTGTTTTTTTCTACAGGTAGGAGACGTTAATTTTGCCTCAATTGAGAATCGATTGTCAGACCCCCAGAGTTCAAATTGTTAAAGCGAAAATGTCGTTGAAAATTGTTTATTGTTTAGTTTTTTGTTAATTTTATTTTATGAAAACAAAATATTATTAAAATAACGATTGTCAGAATAGTGTTCACTTGTGTGTGCAATTCTCTACCAAATATCCGCTGAAAATTTACATTAGAAGCGGGATTTCATGACTTCAGTTTTATCTGCCCACAATAACGATTTCACCCACGGTAATTTTCCCCCCACTTATATATAATATCATACTATAAGTATATATATATATATATATAATATTATATATATATATATATATATATATATATATATATATATATATATATATATATTATATATATATATAATATTTATATAATCCACATATTTATATATAATATATATATATACTCATATATATATAATTATATATATATATTATATAATATATATATATATATATCATATATATAATATATATTTTATATACTATATAATCTATATATATATATATAATATATATATATATATATATATATATCACTTTTGCCACCACTTGCTGGGAAAGCCCATTCATATTATTCAACTGCACCCTAAAAATTTGCTAAAAATAAATAAGTAGATACCTTCGAAGTATGTAAACTGGCAAGTGAGAGTGTAAGGCTGAGGTCAGAGTAAATAAGTGTTCGTATCAACTTTTATTCTAACAACTTTTTCAATTATGTTTTCGAAAACAAATTTCGCCCATTTTAATTCCTATCAATGGAATTGAACAAACTATCAAATTTTTCGTAAAGTAGAATTAAATTTCTCGAGATTCAAAGTAGCTTAATCGACAAATTATTTTAATATTATTTTGGGAGGTAACGGTAAAAAGTTTCATTTTTTATTTTTTGTTTAGAGAATAAAAAATAAAATAAATAAACGTATAAAAATAAATTAAAATGACGAATTTGTCAAATAAAACTTCGTCTGAATACTCATCCGTAGTAAACACACAGGGAGGGAAAAACACACACACATACACACACAGACCCACACACACACCTACACACACCGGATCTCTCGCACTCTGAAATATACCGTCTTATTTGAAAAAACTAAGAACCTCTCGCAACGGGAAATTTAATAGCCTGTCCGGAAATAGAACACGGGACTTTTCGTGTTCTTAAACTAGAATCACACCACTAAAATGATAGACCATTTATTAATTTATATTTTATTTGAAAATATGAAATAACTTTATCAGTATCTCATAAAAAATAATGTACCATTATAGAAGTACCCTATTATTTTTATTACTATTATTATTATTATTATTATTATTATTATTATTATTATTATTATTATTATTATTTTTATTATTATTATTATTATTATTATTATTATTATTATTTTTATTATTATTATTATTATTATTATTATTATTATTATTATTATATTATTATATTATTATTATTATTATATATATTTTTATTATTAATTATTATTTTTATTATTTATTATTATTATTTTTGATTATTATTATTTAATATTATTATCATCATATCATCATCATCAATATATTATTATTCATTATTATTATTATTGATTATTATATTATTTTAGTTATTATTATTATTATTATATATATTATTATTATTATTATTATTATTATCATTATGTTGATGTTAACTTTAATGTTTAAGTTAATGTTAATGTTAAGTTAATGTTGAATGTTAATGTTAAGTTAATGTTAATGTTAATGTTAATGGTTAATGATTATGTTATGTTAATGTAATGTTAATGTTAATGTTAATGTTATTTATTGTTATTGTTATTTATTGTTATTGTTATTACGTTATGTTATTGTTATTGTTATTATTATTATTATTATTAAATATTATTAATATTATGCCTGGTTTTATTCGTTTTCATGTTCATAAGTATTATTATTCTTACTTTATATTATTATATTATTATTATTATTATTTAAAGGACGCCATGGTTGTACTGGGAAAGATCTGCCGTGCCTGCGCCGAGCCCGTCCTTTACTCTCTAAACAACCAACTTCTTCGTGGTCCCCGCAGAGATGTTGCGAAGCGTCCCTGTGCGAAGAAAGTCTATCCTAAGCTGGAAGAAATAATAATAATAGTATAATACGGAATAATCAACTCTAATTTTCTTTTAAAGTTAAATACGAATAAATTAAATGAGTTTTTCAATAAAATTTTTATTATTAATTTTAAGAAATTAAGTATTAAATTTTTTAATTATGATTTTTTCTTTTCAAATCGCTAGTTCACTACATAAATTAAATATAATTTTAAATAATAATAACCATTATTATTTTTATAATTTCAATTCCATGAAAAAAGAAAATTATACTCAACTTAAAGTTTTTACTTCTTGCTTAAAATAATAATTATTATCAATTATTATTATTAGTTTCTTGTATTATTATTATTATTATTATTATTTATATTATTATTATTATTATTATTATTTATTATTATTATTATTATATTATTATTATTATTATTATTTCATTATATATTATGTATTATTATTATTAAGCAGAGCTAATACTGTATTTTGTAATTTTATATATGTTATTTGTAATGATTGGCATAATACGAACGTTTATAATTTTTACGATGTCATAAGTTAGTCTTCTTACTTTTGATATTATATATACTATAATATATATAAATATATATATATATATATATATATTAATATCTAATATATAATATTATTATATATATATATATATATATATAATATATATATATAATATATATATATATTGCATTATGCCAGTAATTGCTGTTGTGTTTTTGACGGCATAATTTTTGAAAATTATTATTATTATTATTATTAGTTTATTATTATTATTATTATATTATTATTATTATTATTATTATTATTATTACTTTATTATATTTATTATTATTATTATTTATTATATTATTGTTATAAAAGCTATCTGATAGCCAATTGTTTTAGCTATTGAATATATATATTGCTAAAATTAATTTTCATTGATTGATCTTGACTAGCTTTTTATTTTTTGGCAATTTTAAAAGAAAATTTGACTTACGTTCTTAACGCATTTTTTGGTGCTTGCTTTTATGGCGACCATGACTATGTATGCATTATTAATTATTATTATTATTTATTTATTATTATTATTATTATTATTATTATTATTATTTTATTATTATATTATTATTATTCATTATTATACAGAGTGTAATAAAACTAACGTTTTTATTCTTTTCTGAGAAGATATATAAGGAAGGTACATTTAAAAGTTGTTTCTCCAACCTAACAAACATCGGTAAGTAGGCTCCTTTACACACACCAATCATATATATCATATATATTATATATATATATATATACTGATATATATATATATATATATAATAGTATATATATATATATATTAATATATATATATATATATAATACTAATATATATATATGGATGGTCCCATATAGTAGGACTCACCGCCCACAGAGAAGCGGCCACACTCGATTTAATACTCAACCCCTTCATGCTATTTAGATGCTCTTCACAAAGAAAATTTGAAATGGCGTACAAAAACTGATGATTTCTTTCAAAAATAAATAGAAAAGCTATATAAAAATATGTTACAAATTTTACAAATTAGTCCTTAATATTCCAAATAGACAAATCGTATTGTTATAAAGAATAGCAGTCCATTGGAATGTCAGGAGTAAATAGCTTTTTAAAAGAAGCATTTACATTATATATAGGTTATAATTTTTATATGTAATGAAACGATAAAGTTGGAAAGTGACGACGGCGAATGGGGTCCAGTTGGGGGACAATCAATGAAGATATGGTGACAGATAAAACAGTTAAACAGTGAACAACTGGGGACAATCAATATAGACTATGGTGAACAGGAAAGAGACATGTTGACAGTTGGGGACAATCAATGAAGATTGGTGAACAGATTGCCGCCATTCTTAGCGGGGGTTATGGCGACGGAAAAAATTTGCAGATAGGAGAGTCTCGTAGATGGCCGTGATGATATTGGTGCTGGACAGCTACGGGAGGGTGCAAGGAATCACCTAGTGCAGAATACGTTTGTTCCCAAAAAACATCAAGGCTGGTTTTCGGCGTGAAAAGGTAAAACCGCTCGCCAAAGTTCAACGATTGATATTTCTAAGTTCTGCCCTCGCTGAGTCACTCGTCCAGCACTCTGCCCAATAAGACGGAAGCCTTATCGGAGAGCAGGATAATAATCAGTGGATGGGAGGCGACCTTGTCGAATGGCCATCCGGATGAACCTAGACAGCTCGAAAAGAAGAGGCGGCCAGTTTGGCCTCTCTGTCAGCGATATTCGTTTCAGGTTACCCTTGCGTGAGAGGGGGGGCCAACATAGTGAGTTTTTTTCATAGAAGGGACCAGCAGAAGAAATTGTTGTACAGCGGGTACCATTGTGTTTCTTTAAGCTGCCAGAGGCTGCTGAGCGAATCTGAATAAAGGACATAAGTTTTGGTTAAGAATAGAATTCGAGAAAGGGCATCATTATAGCCATTAATTATGCCGTTAAAATTGAAGCATGAGGGGGGGGGGATATGGAGGCAGGGTTGCGGTCAGGAAAGACAACAGATGCACCCACAACAATTCCTCTGTTCTTTTAGCCGTTAATAAATGATGGAATCAGAATGCCAAGTATATATCCATCTTCATAACGAGAACGCATCACTTTAGCAAATAGGATGTGAGGAATAATTAAGGATGTTATAAACTGTTTTCAAATGGCTAGTAAGGAGGATTCTGAGTATCTCTCGCAGAAATACGGTGTTACAGAAGGCCACATTATCTTTTGAATCCAAAGAGAACTTGTACACAGGATGTAATTGCTTTCGAAGAGAGAGCGCATCACAATCGGATTAACTTCAAGGCTCACCCCGGTGTCATTCTGGTCATACGGTGCCTCCACTCAGAATGCATTTCCTAGAAAATTTGACTTCGCGAGTTATAGAAATGGAGTGAAACCATTATAAGGATAGCTCACGAGAGGGAAGGTGGCAGGTTCTTCGACTCCTTTTTTTCCTAAATAGTACTGTGTGGTTTTGGTGGGTGAGAAATGGAAGCCATGGGAAATACCCCATTGTTGAAATATTCTCAATATCTAGTTGAAGCATCCCTTCGATGAGCGTATAATGGCTAGGTCTGCTCGAACTTTGGGTAGGGAACAGAAGCTATTTTCAAGGTCAAAAAAAGAGCACCAAGATCCATCTCACCAGTTCAAAGGCTTTCCGGATGTCATTGATCCAGGTTTTACAAGGATCCGCTGTCAAAACGACTTTTCCGAAACCAAAAAATTGGAAGTTTGAAAAAGCTTGGTGAACTTCCAGAACAGAGAGAAGCTTCCTACAACCATTTGTTCAGTAATTTACAAGTATGATAGGTCGCGAAATTGCGTCTGTGACTGTCCACCGACTTCATATTCCTTTCCCATTGTATTGGTAAATAGGATACAAAGATTAGTGAGTCCAAGTAGATGAAAAGAGATGATGACAGATCCAGCTAAGAACGCTGAAGCAGAGGGATGAATATGACGGAGTCATTATGTACGAAATTAGGTCTTTGGCCAAGGGCACCATCTTTGATGTTCGCAAGTGCAGTTTGATACTCTGCGCAAGTGTAAAAAGATGGTTATAGCATTGATTTTGTCCTTTCAATGTTAGAAAGACTGGGCTTACAATTGTAATTCTCAAATGGGAAAATAGGGAGGAGGATAGCGAAAAGAGTCCGAGTGGCTAGCAAAACTTTAACTTAATGCATCCTGTAACAGCTGCAGGAGCAGAGATCGTATCAGTATACGATCAGGACCATAATGTAAGGGGAGACTCGGGTGAAAGTTGATTCGAGCGGCGAGATATTTTCTGCACAACTTACCACAGTGAAAGGAAAGGGGTTGTTGAAGTGACAGGTCGAAGTATAGTTCGAAAAATATTGTTTACGTGTTTGGCGATTAATCGAAGAGAGCCCGCCGCAGCTACTGCCTAAAAAATATAATATTTGGGTGATGCGGGTCTTTTCATTTGCCTGTTAAGAGTTTTTCTTTTCTACGCGGTTTCCCGGAGATGTGACGCTAGAGGTTTGTTAGTGTGCCATTAGCGTCGGTGATTTTGGAAAACTGCACAATTGTGTTAAGATGGAGAACCTCTGGATCCCCTTTCATGTCACCAGAAAGAGATTAGAATTCTTGAAGCCGTTTGCGACGTTTACGTTGGACGGTTTTCCATTCATCTCTTTCGGAAGCGCAAGAAGCATTAGAGAGAAAGTTTTCGTACCCAACAGGCCTCCATTTGGAAACTTATTATCCATTTCATCCGCTAAGAATAGAATCCTTTAGTGAGTGCTGAGGTAGGAAATTTCGGAGATAAGTTATAGGGAGGATTCAGAAGAGCTGAATAATCCTGCAAGCTATCAGGAGTTGGTTGGTGGA
>JABUQX010027376.1:35000-37500 GCA_015478945.1 Trachelipus rathkii | reverse complement strand
TATATTATATACTATATATATATATAAATATATATATATATATAGTATATATATATATATATATACCTAACATAATTGTCGTTACTAATTAGATCAATGTTTTGTTCCTATTCCTCCTCCTCCTCCTTCTTCCACCTTTGGCACGAAGCCAAAGCACGATTTCTCTGGGAGCTGGTGAGAACAGAGTTTTTGCTGGCCTGAATGGAAGAAGATGCTAGTTCTTCTGAAAGGGCGAAAATCCCTACCTGAGTGTATAACTCGAGGACTGGCGGTCGGAGACCATTGCCCCGAGAAATGGTTCTCTAGAGTGCTCAGGGTTAAGAGTTTCGGACCAGAAGAAGATGCTGGATCAACTGAAAGGCGAAAACCCTTTCTGGGAGTTGTTCTAGATTATATATATATATATATATATAATAGTATATATATATATATATATACTTATATAATATATATATTATATATATATATATATATTATATATATATATAATATATATATATAATATATATATATAATATATATATATATATATAATATAATATTATTATATATTTATATAGATATATTTATATATATATATATAGTATATATAATATATATATTATAGTATATATACTAATATATATATATTATAATTAGTATATAATATATCATACTATATATATATAATATATATAGTTATATATACTTATATATATATTATAATATATACATATATGAAGAAGTTTCATAAGAAAGATGTTTGGAATAATTAAAGGAGGCAAAAAAGAAGATATAAAAGCTGCATCACGTAAGAGGTGAAAAAACGAAGCATAATCTGAACAGTTGAAGGAGGATCGACAGGGACTTAGCAATGTTAATAGGAGGAAGCTCTTCTGGGAAGGAAGCGACGAAAGGTTAGAATGAAAATAAGAGAACATGCTCAGAAGTAATGAATAGGCGATGGTGCTTTGTAACTGCATTGAAACGGATGTGAGGGAGTGTCGAAGGAACATTCGAACAATCTGTATAAACATTGTAGTAATGAAGAGGTATAGGTGAATGTGTGGGGTTTGATGTGCAGGGGAAGAATGGCATATTTATTTGGGTAAGTCATTAATAAGGAGGAAGGATGGGGTAGAGTGAGACAGTTGAAAGAATGGTAAATCTGCAGGTATAGATGAAATTGCTGGTGAAATGAGCAGGAACGGAGTGTTGAGATTTTGAATGAATGGATTTGGAATTGTGAACAAAGCGTATATGGAGAGGAATAGTCGAGATTGGAGGCAGAGCAGATAGTACCTATATATAAGGGTAAGGGAGATAAGAGGTTAACGTAGGAATTAATAGGGGACGATGTAGTGTATTGAGTTTTAGAAGATATATGCTGTATTTTGGTCGAAATGCTGCCGGTTCAAGTGACTGAAGGACTATTAGGTAAAGAAACAAGGTGCGTTAGAATTTAGAGGATGTAGTGATCAAATATTTACAGTTAGAAAACAATGATTTGAAAATGAGGAGAAGAAGAAAAAATCTGTATTTAGGTTTTATGTATTTGCAAAACAGGGCGTATATAGGATAATAGAAGGCTCTATGGCAGGTTTTAGTTTTATATGGTGTTGGTGTTAGCTTCTGATGGAATCAAAAGTATTGTTATGCGAATAGCGAAGTGTGTACAAGAATAAAGTGATTGGTTTAGTATAATAGCGGAGTGAGGCAGGATGTGTTAAGTCTCCTTGGTTATTCATCATGGATATGGATTGGGTTATGAAAGAATTAGAGTTTGGGGTGGCAGGAAATATATATATATATATGATGGAGAATGGAAGAGGTGGAAGGTGCACCTAACCTATTACATGCGGGATGAATTATTTGGCATTGAGTGGTGGAATCTGAAGCAGCAGTTGAGATGATTGTAGAGAGATTTGGTTGGATTGGTAAGGATGTTAGTGCGTAGATAAGAGGAGGTTTATGGTCTGTGAGTGAGGACAGTCCTCGGTGTGAAGTTACGTTAGAGGTTGAGCAACTGGAACCAGTGTCTGATTTTAAATATTTAGGATATATGTTGGATTTAAAGGAACGGATGATGCAAGTGTAGTAGAAAGTTGTGAAAGCGGAAGGTGGCGTGGTTGCAATTAATCGTCTGGTGCGATGTAGGGGTACTAAGTCTTGAGTGCACTTAGGTCTTACATGAGGTTATTTTGTTACCATGTATTAATGCATAGTAGTGAGACTATGGTCTGGAATAAAGAGGTATAGATCTAAAGTAAAATATTGATTGATGGACAATCTTAAGGCGTGCTAGGGGCGCGAGAAGAATTGATAAAATGGAGGAATGAACGTATTAGGAGTTGTGTGGTTTGAAGAAAGGAATAAATGAGAGAATAAATGAAAGTACGTTGGAGTGGCTTAGGTCATGTGGAAAGGCATGGATGAGGACAGCTCGGTGTTAAGGGATGTTATAGTGGTGTGTGTGTGTGTGGTTGTGTGTTTGTGTATGTGTGTGTGTGGTGTGTGTGTG
>JABUQX010027376.1:27500-30000 GCA_015478945.1 Trachelipus rathkii | reverse complement strand
ATAATAATAATAATAATAATAATAATAATAATAATAATAATAATAATAATAATAATAATAATAATAATAAAAATAATAAGAATAATAATAATAATAATAATCCATATCCTTAAGTATATGAGTTGATGTAGGTAGAGATTGTATCGAAGTGAAAAGTATGATTGGTTTTCTGTTGCTGAAGATGTTGAAGTATGTGAGGGATGTAGAATCAGTGAGGGTGTTAGTTAGGGATGAGAATGTCAAATTATTATGTCGTTTTATGCAAAATTAAGTTAGTGGGGGCAAGGATAGAGAGAAAAGAAAAAAAAAAGGAAAGGAGTGGGGAGAATTAGGAGTGAGAAGTTAAGTGAACAGATATAGTTATAAGGAAATGTATGCGAGAGCACTTGCAAATAAATATATTTTTTTTGACAGATGTCACCACCACTCACGGGCAATCAAGGAGGGGAGTTATTATTAATACTATCATTATCACTACCATTATCGTTACCATCATTGTATGTGAACACGATGAAACTAAACAAATCTGGACGAAAATTAAGGGAGAGTTTGTTAGTAGGGCAAGAGAAATATGTGGGGGAGGGGGGCTGCTAAAGTAGGAAGTACGAATGTCAATAGTGAATGGTGGAATGAAGTTGATGCAAGTGGCTAAAAGTAAAAAAGAAGAGGCGTAGTTGAATGTGCTAAAAGCGCCAGAGATGAATTTTAGAAAGGTGTATGTAAATATGTGAGGAGGAAAATGAAAAAAGAAAGACTAAAAGTTGCATACGTAGGAGAAAAAAAACGAACATTTTGGAAGGATGAAGAATGGAGACTTACAAGGAAATAAGAAGCTCTTCTAAAAGAAAGAAAGAACGAAAGGATAAGAAAGAAAGTAGGGGTAATCTTCATAGAATGATGGATAGGGATGGTACTTTCGTAACTGATGAAATGGACGTGAGGGGGAATATGGAGGGAAAACTGAAAATCTGCATAATAGCAGTAATGATGTGATAGTGAATGTGCGTGGGTTTGGTGGTGAAAGAATTGTATTTTGGGAATGAGGTAATTAATTAGTAGGGAAGAGGTAATAAGTAGAGTGAGAAGGCTGAAGAATGGTAATTCAACAATTATAGATGGAAATAGTAATTAAATGATCAAGAATGGAGTAGAGTTTATGAGATATGGAAGTTGTGCAAAAAAGCGATTGTAGAGGGTATAGTTCAGAAGGATTGGAGGAGAGCAATGATAGTACCCATATATAAGGGTAAGGGAGATAAGATGAACTGTAAAAATTATAGGGGAATTAGTTTATAGAGTATTGTAAGAAAGATATATTCTAGTATTTTAACAGTGTGTCGAGTAACATTGTCGAAGAACAAGGTTCATTTAGAGGATGTGTGGATCAAATATTTACATTAAAGAAACCGAGTTAGAAAATGAAAAACAAATTTGAGTTTGAGAGGATTGGTAGATGGGTTTGGCAGGATTTGTAAAGGAGGGACTTAAAAGTAAATGTACATAAAAGTAAGGTGATGGTGGCGAGCAGGGTTGTGGAGTCGGAGTCGGGGAGTCGGTAGTTTTGAAGAGAGTGGAGTCGAGTCGGAGTCGGAGTCGGTAATTTTGAATAGGGTGGAGTCGGAGTCGGTAATTTTCAAGAGTCGGTAATTTTCAAAAGAGTAGAGTCGGAGTCGGAGTCGTAGTCGGCAATTTTCAAAAGGGTGGAGTCTGAAATTTTGAAGAGGTCGGAGTCGGAGTTGGTAATTTTGAAGAGGGTGGAGTCGGAGTCGGAGTCGGAAAATTTTTGAACCGACTCCACAACCCTGGTGGCGAGTGAGGTATAGATCTAAGGTGGAAGTCTGCTCAGATGGATAATCTTATGTGCAAGAAGAATTGATAAAATGAGAAATGAACACATTAAGGGGTTGTGTGGTGTGAAGGGTGTGAATGAGAGTAAATGAGTGTTTTAAGGTGGTTTGGTCAATGATCATAAGGAAAGGATGGATGATGGTCTGTTGGTAAAGAAAATGTATTGAGGTGTGTTGGGAATCGATCGGTTCAGAGACTTAAAAAAAAGTGGAAAACCGAGTCAAAAAAGTAGTCTCTGAAGGAAAGGAATGTGAATATGGTTCAGGTGAGAAGAATGGTACATAATGGAGTGAATGGCGGGGTTTTGGGAAGGGGTATGGCTGTGGGTCTGGGCCAGGGGTTGAACCATTACACTGATGACACCACACTGGGGGTTCGTCGTAGTATTTTGTAGCTTTAGGTTGGATTTTTGGCTGCGTAGGGCTCGCACTTAAGAGTACGAGGTGAGGGAGTGGTGTACCTTTCCCTTGATTTACCTCATGTTCTTCTACTTAGCTATTCTTTTCCGTGCATGTAACGCACCCTACCGCCATCTTTGGGGACATTTGTAGGGAGAATAGAGAAAGAAAATAATAAAAATTTTCAGTAAATTTTATTGAAAAAGAAACAGTAAAAAAAATACAAACTACTCTTAAAAGCAAGTTCCTCAGAA
>JABUQX010027376.1:0-12500 GCA_015478945.1 Trachelipus rathkii | reverse complement strand
TAGTTGAAAAGAGTAGCTACTTCGAGCACAAGCGAAGCAAGCTGTTTGTCATCAATGGATGTAAAGTGTCGATTGAGGGCAAACCGACTGTTTTCCCTATGTTGCGCACAATAGTTACGTGAACGAATTTCTCAAATAGTATATATTTTTCGCTGACATAATTAACGAAAAGGATTATTCGGTGTATTATACATTATTCGAGCAGACGTTTCATTAAATGGAATGAATGTTGGGAATGGAATTAACTTGTATGAAATAAATTTCTCATTTGAAATGAATGGAATTAGTGTGATTAATTCAAATGGATTAGTGGTTGATTTTATAGTCCATGAGTATGTCAAAAATAAATGATATGTTGTTGCTTCTAAAGGTATGATAGGATGTAGTTTTGTGGTTTGTGTCATTTCTAGTATATATGGGTAACAAAAGATGGGGTGAATAAAGACTTTTGATCATTAGTTTTTCTTGCCTCAATAACTAGTTTGTAATTTAGTGCTCTAGTAATTGACTGTTCATTGTAATACTAGTATAACTTGAATGTTCAACTAATGTAAGTAATGATTTGATACTACCTAGTTGATTAAGTATGTTGTGGGTTGCAAGTGATCTGTTTTGAAATTCAATTAATTTTTGTAAGTTAATTTGAAATTCTGATTTGACTTTAATCGTTCTTTAAGTTCATTAACTAATAAATTTGAAGTACTCGCAAAGTTTCCTAATATATTTATCTTTTTTCTTAAAAATTTAATTTGTTTATCAGTCGCGGTACCGAATAAAATATTAAGTATATCTCCTCCCAATTCGAAAGCAGCTCTTTTGTATCTTGTTTGGGAGTGAATCCATGGTAAACTTTTAATTTCAGCTAATTTAAGGGATATTACTTTAGTTCTAATTTTAATGAGTTGAAATTCCCATTTATGCGCTCTTTGATTTATGGAAATATTAATAAAATTATCATTAAACGCAGGCAAAAATTTATCTTTTAAAGTATCTACCATTTTAGTGGTTCTATAAATAGTAGTTTTAATTTCTGATGGGCATTCTAAAGATACAATCAAGTCAAGATATCCTTCGATAAAATTTACTTCACCGGAGTGATACAAAATGATACCTGGCAGTACTCTTGTTTCTTCATTAATGTTAGTGGAGATGGATAAGACTGCAGGTAAAAGAAGTAATGCAAATGCTGGTATGTAACATTTTCATTTTTAGTCTAAAATGATTATTACTTCGATTTAATAAATGACAGTCGCACGTATTTATTAAAAGTAAAATTAAAATAATTAATTAAATGTATTAAATTTTTTTTTTGTTTTTTTAAAGTTACCTATGATTATACTAGAATTACGTTAATTTTAAAATTTAAAATTTGAATCAAGTTTGATATGTTTCTGATAATAAATTTAATTAATGAAATCAAATAATTAAAATAAAATGAGCTTCATAAAATGAAATCAAGTTTATTGGATCTTGGATAATAAAACTAAAGATAAGTAATCTTCAACATTCTGATTATAATTAAAATGAAAATTAAAATTAAAGAAAACTTTAAGTGAAAACTTAAAAATTGTAGCATTCTGATTATCATGGAATTAAAATTTAAAATTTAAAAAGATTATATAGCTGGCATAATTAATTATAAATAAAAAATAGCTCATCAGGTAATTTAATATTAATCAAAGGCTAATTATAGCATAAGCGCTATTCTGAGTTTAAACATCAAAATTAAATTAATAAAATTCTTAATATTAATAAAAGCAAGCTGATTTTTATTTTTATTATTCTATTATTAAAAACGAAATTTTTCGATATTTTTATTTTGTTTTTTCACTTTTTTAAAAAAAAAAATAATAATAATAATAAAAATAAAGTATATAAATAAAAGTATAATAAAATTTTTCTATTTTTTTATGAGTTTTTTAGTTCAAAAGAAAAGACTGACCCCTGGGGCAAAAAAAAATTTTCCGAATTTCGTAACGGACATAATAAAAATATGTATACTTATTACTAAAATGAATAAGAATAGAAAAGGGTAAAAATGTGTATTTTGTGTATGATAATAGGAAATATAAAAACGTTAAACTAAAGGTTATGAACACAAATAAAATAAAATAAAATATTTATTTACAAAATTTTTTTACAATTCTAAGAGATTTTAACTCTTAGGAGGCAAATAGTAAAGTCTATTTCCTCTTCTAGTCATCTCTAATGGCAAAACAACTGGAGGTCTCTGTAATTCTGTTTCAGGTGACTCCTTTGTTGCTTCTTCCGTTCTTGGTGGTAGAGATTGAAGAGATTCATGCTCTCTTTGTCTTGTTTGACTTCTTGTAACTCTTGGTTCCACATCCCTCGGACCTCTGAATTGCTGGTGAGGTCTATACGACGGATCTTCTTTTCTATTCATCTCTTGTGCCTTCAGATGTTAATAAATCCATAATTTCTTCTGGAGGTGTTACCACATCATCTTTGGGAAGTGTTTCAGCGGGCTTCAACGGGAACTTGGCACATTATCCCCTACAGTTCCATCTGCAAGTGGTGTTACCAAAGTATCCTCTTGTACTTCTGCAATGACAGGCTGTTCCTCATGTTCAGAACTATCTGAAATATATGAATCCTCTTGTCTGATTGGTGATAGAGACGGTCTATATCCTCTTACTTGAGTTCTTGTTTGGGGAGTAGAATTAATCAATCTACTTCCTTGAGGAGTATCAGGTATTCTTTGGTTACAAGAAGTTTGTGTTTCTTCTACAGGATTCTGTTGTTCTGGTGTTGAATCCTCAGGTATAACATTTTGTTCATCATAAAAATTAGGGGGAATCCACGAAGAAGTGGTTGGAGATTCTTGATCATCTACTTGTCGATCTACTTCTTCAGGTTCCATACTTGTTCTTTCTGTTGTATCTTTTGGGGAATCCAATGTTTCTTGAATAGCATTCAGGATTCCAAAATCTCATCATTTATCAAAAGAAAATGAGATTCTGTAATCTTTTCTACTGGAATTATTTTTACATTATCCCGGTGACCGGAATAATTTCGTTGAATTAACACGAAAAGCATATGCTTATTTTATGGTCTAGTGTCTTGTCAGCATACGTTTCCTTCAAATCTTTTGTCAATTTCTAACATCGTTGCTGAAAACATTACAGCATCAAAAAACATAATCGCCCACTTTTAATTCTCTTTGTGTGGCATGTTTGTGTTGCTGTTCCATAGCTTTAATTGTTTCTTTTTCTAGATTTTCTCTAGCTAAATCTCTTATTGCTTCCATTCTTTCCACTACGACATCTACCTCATCTGAAATGAATTTTCTATTTTCCGATTTATTTGTAAATGGAGAGACGTAGTCAGGCATCTCGTAGGGAAGTCTCTTTATATATCCATGCAGGACGAAATGTGGAGAAGATCCAATTGATCTATTATACGATGTATTAATTGCTATTTGAGCAAAAGATAAGTATTTTGACCAATCTCTGTGATTGTCTTTTACAAAATGACGGAGGAAATTTTCAATATCCGCATTCAATCTTTCTACTACACCATTTTGACTTGGTTTGTAGGGCAGAATATTAACTTTTTTTATCCTCCAAGCTTTGCATAGCTCTTTGAAGGCAGCTGACGTAAATTCTGGGGCATTATCCGAGGCTAAAATTTCTGGGCTCGAATGCCGACATATTATTCTTTCTTGTAAAGCTTGAGCAAATTCTTGGCTTGTTCTTGATTTACAGGCAACTAACTCGCAGTATCGAGTTAAAACATCTCTGAAGACGAGAATGTGTTTGGCTCCTGAAATTGAACATGTGGGAAGTTTTCCTATACTATCCACATGTACTCTGGAAAACGGAGTATAAGGAAGAGGCCATCTGTTTATTTCAGCTTTTGGAGGCCTAGGACCTTTAACTTTAGCACAATACACGCACTGTGTGCAGTTCTCTTTCACCAATTTTCATAGATGAGGAAAAACGTATCTTTCTCTAACTCGTTTTTCAGTCCTTTGCTGTCCTCCATGCCCACTTCCAAGTGAAGAATGGCACTGATCAATTACTGAGTAGATCATGCTATCTGGGACCTGTATTACATAAGGTTCCTTTCTGTTGCATGTACAACACTTTCTAATGGAAATATGTGGAAAGTTTAGGGTTTATCCCATTAAGACCCACTTAACTAAAATTCATTTAATCTAGTGCAATTCTCTTGTTCCCTATTAAAGTTACATTTATAGTTAAAAATAAAAAATCATTTTCAATTAGTTCAGCACCGGTCTTCTTACTCCTTACAAGAAATAAAAAACGATTTGGAGCTTATTGACTGAACAGGTGCCTACTCAATAATCAGGCGGTATCATTAAGTTTTTTCCTGTCTTTACTTAATGTTGGTGAAAAAATATTAACAAATAAATTATATCGGGCCAACCGTCCAGTCTGCTGCTTATTGCGGAAGATAAAGCAGAGAGGTTGGTTATCAGTTAATATGGTGATGGGATAACCACACAACCAGTATTATCTTCAAAACTTCTGATAGCTGAAAAAGACAAAACAAGCCAAACATTCCTTTTCTAATAATATCATACGTAATTAGTTCACTAGCCTCATTACACACTACTTAGAAACGAACGATAATGGCTTTTCTTTGCCATCGTCGACATTGTAAAGTATCCTCCTATTTCCATAGTCACAGGCGTCTGTACCTATAAAAAATGGCTTGGAATAATCTGGAAAAGTTAACTGAGGTTGAACAACCAATTTCTCCTTTAAGAGTTCAAATGCTTTTTGGTGTTCTTCCTTCCACTCAAACTTAACATTCTTTTTTATTAAGTTATATAATGGTTTCGCAATTAGTGCAAAATCACTAATTAAAAAGCGAAAATAACTGAAAAATCCTAATAAAGATTGTGTTTCCTTAACACTTGCTGGAGGGACGAAACTCTTCATCGATTCTATCTTCGCTGGATCTGGTGAAATTCCGTCTCTTCCTATTTTAAATCCTAAATATAGTACTGAAGTTTGTAGAAAATGACATTTGGTCAATTTAACTCTTAATTTATTTTCTCTAAAAGCAGTAAAAACTTTCTTTAAGTTTTCAAAATGTTCTGCCTTATTTTTACCCATGATTAAGACATCATCTAAATACACTTGTGCAATAGGTCCTAATAAATGGTTTAACGCGACTTGCATCGTTCTAGCATAGGTACTTGGGGCATTTCGGTGCCCAAATAATATAATCTGGTTGGACAGAATAACCCTTTCCTTGTACGGAAAGCCGATTAATTCTGTGGTTTCTCCTCGACTTCGAGGGAATGGTAAGCATCTATCAAGTCACAGCTAGTAAAAATTGTACTACCTCCTAGGGACGAAAATATCTCGTCAATCGAGGGCAATGGGTACACATCTGGGACGCTGAAAGAGTTTAAATACCGATAGTCTATACAGACTCTTGGTTTATTAGAGTTCTTTTTGGCCACCACCAGTAGAGGTGAACTATGTGGTGAATAGCAAGCTTTAATATATCCTTTCTTTAAAGCTGCGTCGGTGAAATTATCGATGTCTTCCAAATAGCGATGTGGGAGACGATACTGTTTTCTAAAAATGATCTTTGGAGCATCTGGAGTAAGTTCTATTTCAAACTTCTGTATGGGACACACAGGAACTGCATCATCATCTAGAGCAATAACGTCCTTGTATTCCATTAACAAATCCAAAAGTTCTTCTAAATGCTCAGGTTTCTGTAAAATAGAAACATCTGCTTCTTCTTTACTTAAATTATCTGTTATAATCTCTCTGTATGCATTCTTCAACTGTTTATCTGACAGATTTTCTGAGCAGGTTACTATACAAGTAGATCCTATGTGCTTATTTCTGTAGCAGTTGCAAGGGGGGTTTTTTTATTTAAAAATTCTTCTTTATTAACTTTTAAAATAGGATGACATTTCCCTATGTTTTTATTTCTCTTTAAATAAAAAGGTTTGTCACTTAGATTAATATAACTCAAAATAACTTCATTGTTTCTTACTGGGCATACAGAGTTTGCAAAATATAATGGCCCTAAGGAAAAAGCAGGTGTTATCAAACACTTCTTTTCCAGTTTCAAATCTCTTTTACTCTCAGGTCTGACTTTCAAATAACCATAAGATTGAGCAGGTGCCATTGTTTCTTCTATTAATAGCAATTGAACTTCTATTTCTTCATCTGCTATTAAAGGTCCTTCCTCTACTGGAGGAAGTTGTAAATTTTCTTTGTTCTCTTGAAGAACAACAGAATTTTTATTTATTTCTATCTTTGTAGGCTTCTTCAATGAACCTTTATTAATTATTCTCTTTGTAGGCTTTTCCAATGAGCCTTTAGTAATTAATCTCTGTGTAGGCTTTTCAAGAATGGAGCCTTTATTAATTAATCTCTGTGTAGGCTTTTCAATTGAGCCTCTATTAATTACTGGTTTACAGTTATCACTGTAATTATTTAATTTAAACTTATCATTCCTATTGGAATTATCTATAAAATCTTTTCTATGATTATTAATCATTCTGTCTTTCTTAGTTATTTCTTTCTCCTGTTTCATGAGAAAGAAACTTCCTAACTTGGCAAAGATTTTAACTTTTATTTCGTTATCCTCTTCTTTAAGATTTAAATGCGATGAAGAAAGGTCTATGGTTATAGGTAGATTAGCTAAAATACTTGTACCTAATAGAATTCCATTCCAAGCTCCAGTGCTTCCAGTCTTACACACTAAAAAGGTAACTGGGTAATACTGTTGGTGTAGTCATAAAAGTAATCAACTTCTCCTATAGGATGAATCATCTGAGTTCCAATCCCTTGAACTATAATACTAGCTTCTTTAAGAGACAGTTTAAATCTTCCTTCTCTTTCTATTTCTCTTAATCTATCCAACGATATCAAACAGGTTGTGCTCCCTAAATCTAGTAGGCTATGAACTTCAACCTCGTTCTGACCTTTTGTTGGAGTCAAAAATATTGACAAAAAATAATGACATCCCAATTTTGGGGGTCTAATTCCTACACCAAAGAAGCTAGAGGTTACTATAACACCTCTCTTCTTTAAGCTTGAAGTATTTTCTTTAATTACTGTTCTATTTACCATTTCTTCATTTAAATCTTTGCCAGAACTCAAAAATTTTCTTCTCTTGTAGAGAGATCTGGTGCAAAAAACTGTTCGTTCTCTTCTTCTTCATCTTCAGCTCCAGATATTTCTTCATGTTCTGGATCGGCTTGATGATTAGAAATCAGATGAACTCTGGTTGTTTTCTTGGGACTCTTACCTTGATAGCTACGCTCATTCTTTGAGTAAGAGTTTGGCTTTCTAGTATTTGAATCATTTTTAATCTCGACTCTTCGAGCTTTGACCCCATTATCAAAATCAGTGGGGTTATTATATAGTATTACCATATTATTTTCATTTTCATTAGGGATCCACACAGGGGCATTCTTGCAATTAGACGTCGAACCCCGGGCATGGAACTTTCTACATACTCTGCAATATGTGGTATTCCAACCACAGTTTCGGGAATGATGACCTAAAGATTCACATTTTAGGCAATAGTCCATGGACTTTATCTCTTTATTACTGGAGAGTTTCATTAACTACTCCCTTATTAGTCTTATATTTGGAGAAGGGCTTGTTCTTTTTCCTGAAAATTTAGAAGTATTCTTTTTATTACCCCATTCCATGGTTCTGTTCCTCATGGAAGGGTTATATGTAGTTTTCTTTTCTAACTTCACTGCTTATTAGTGCTATTATTCTCCTGTATTAGAATACTCTAGCTGTTATCTTCCTGCTATCTTGTTCTGCCTCTATGTAGTCTGGACAAATCTTCTTACTATTGGCTTGAGTTCTCTAAAATTTCTAACGAAACTCAAAGTCTGGATTAAAAGACTTTATTTTAAACTTTTTCCTAAGTCTTCTATGATCTCTTGAGCTCTTCCATACTCTCTAAAATCTTAGTCATAATTAAGATATTTATCTGTTGAGAAGTAAATCCAAAGGAAGTCTCTATATCTATGAGTTTTTTCTGATATTCCCAAAGGAGATTCTTCAAGTCCAACATGAATTCAGTAAGAGTTACATGTGGTCTCCTTTGAAATTTCA
The DNA here is from genome assembly GCA_015478945.1 of Trachelipus rathkii. Lineage (NCBI taxonomy): Eukaryota > Metazoa > Arthropoda > Malacostraca > Isopoda > Trachelipodidae > Trachelipus > Trachelipus rathkii. Next base: position 4,404 of record JABUQX010027376.1, on the reverse strand, counting down.
TGAATTGTTTCAAAAGACAGAAGATTGTCTCGGCTTTTTCTGGTTTGAGAAAAATCTTCAATTGAATCAAAAAGTCTTCTAGGGTCTTGCACCTAGAAAAACTGCTATCTTTCAGAATATATTGACGGGCCTCTGATGTGAAATCAGAAGAGATTGTAGTCTTAGCATAGTCTATTTTCTGTCGTTCAGTTATTAGGCCTAACGTGCGTATCTTCTCTTGTAACGTAGTTAGGTATTCTTCAAATTTAATGCCTACCCAAGCTTGTGTCTTGGTATTTCTTCCATACAACTTTAATTCTTTTGGTATGGGTGGAAACGCAGGTGTGAACAAGGTGTTCGGGTAATACCCTCCATAAAAGGGGATCCATCATCAGCAAGGTAGGATTGGTATCCAGATTGCATATAGTAGGAAGGGGTTGTTGCCAACCTGTGGGAGGTGATTTCAAAAATAGTGAGGATTATTTAAAAATATTTTGGGATGGCCCCTACGGATTCTTGAAGTTGTCCTCCAATATCAGAGTATCAACTTGCTTGTTCTGTCCCAAAGTCTCCACTAAAACTTCACTTCTACTTTGTTAAAATATTCTGTTTGGCCATTCCCAGGAAGGATAAGTTTCTTTTTTATTTGAAGAGGGAGTGGCCCCCGATGCATTTAAATGTATATTTAAAGTATTGTCCAAAACATTTGTCTTTTGGAGCACCTTAGGTATTCTTGCTGTATTTTCTGTATTTCCTGGTTGATGCCAGTCCCAAGCTGTTCTCTGATTTGGGTTTAACGACATTGTATCAATGTTAGAAGGAGGTAGATATGCTGGAGGAAGTCCCATATCCTTTTGTGTGGGTTCCCTTATCTTGGGGGATGTTGCTCCTGTATTCTCTTCTGTTTTCTGTCCGTCAGTAGTCTTACTTTTGTTACCATCATGTTCTTCATTCTTTTATTACACATCTTTCTATATTTGTCTTTCTATTATTTGTATCATCCATGATCCTCATCCGTTGTTCTCGTGAATCATTATTTGTGTAAGTCTTTTTATCCCTTCAGCTCCTCCTGAAGCTCCATTAGGGTCAACTGGTCCGGCTATAGCCCTTTGAACCAGGTTGCAGAGAATGAGAAACAATGTTGAAAATACGAAGACGGTAAAGACTATTGGTTCAAACATAGTCATGATTAAACTTTAATTAATTCAAGTTAATCAAAACAAAACAATTAAATAGAATTGTTAAAACAAAACACTATAGTGTTTCAAAAAAAAAACTAAGTTTTCAAACTGTTTTAAAAAAAAATAAAAATTAAAAAAAAAATAAAAGTCTCAAAATATTTTTTTCAAATATTGAAAATACCAAAACTGTTTTCAAATATTTTTCAAAAAAATTTTCTATGTTCACAAAGAAAATATTTATTCACTATTAAATTTAAAAACTGTTCAACAGTTATTCACTATTAATTTTAAAAAATCCGTTTTGATTTTTTTATTTTCTAAGGTAGATACAAATAATTTTCTTTCAAAATATTATTTTTAAAAAATTTCAAAGTTCAAAAAAATAAAAATAATTTTCTTTCAAAATTATTTAAAAAAAAATCAAAGTTCAAAGTTCAAAAATAAAAATAATTTTCTTTCAAAATTATTAAAAAGTTAAATTTTGGTTCAAAGTTCAAAAAATTTAAATTTTAGTTCAAAGTTATTAAAAAATATCAAAGTTTCTATTTGATTATTTATGTTTAATTAGTTTTCTGCACTGTAATTAAGAATCCAACTATCCCCTTTTTCTAGTCGGGTGTGTTCTTAAAAATGATTAAAGGTCAACTTATTCTGTTCTCTTTATCAAAAGGTATGTTAACCCCCTCTATTTGTAATATCACTGTTCTCCAATAAGTTCTTACAATTTGTTCGATGTTGTACGATAACAAGTTCACTGGGTGAAATCAATCCATTTATATTATTACAAACAAATTTATTTTTCCATTCTGTTATAATTTGTGGTTTCTATATTCTCTGGTTGCGGGGAATCTAATTTTCTCCAAATGTTCCAGCGTCAGTAAAAATAAACAAATTTTCAATTGTTTCTGTGGACCTTAAATATTAGACAATCTTCTGTTATTTTTTAGGATCAAAGAAAAACATTTCTAATGTTCGTAGATAAAAAATATAATTTTTCTTGTATTTTTGCGTCCAATTAGCGGCCAATTTTGGCCCGCGTGACCATTTTTGACCTTCTTTTCTGACCTTATTGACCCTTTTGGTGACCTTTATAACCTTTGTGACCTTTGGTGACCTTTGGTATTTTTGGTCCTAGTGACCTTTTCTGGGTGGTCTGGGGTCTGACCCAAAAGGTTTTACCTCACTTACCTAATTATCCAGTATCTTTTTTCTAAGTTACGGACTATGATATTTTATTAAAAAAACTTATTTTTTAAATTCACTCAAAAAAAAGAAAAAAAAAAAACTTTTTTATTTTCACTGAAAAAAAAAAAAAAAAAAAACACTTGAAAAAACCCAACACTAAAAAAAACGGGTTAAAAAAACCGGGTTAAAAAACAAAAACCGAAATTTTTTACCACCTGTAAATATTCGCGGAACTACGACAAATGTAATTAATGCATAATTATAATGAAAAGATGATTAATGATTATTATTAAATAAAAACAAAAACGATATATATATATAACTAATAATATATATATATATATATAATATATATATACTATTTATATAATATATATATATATATAATAACTATATATATATATATATATATATATATATATTAATTACTATATTATATATATATATATATATATATATATATATATATATATATATATATATATATATATACTATATATATATATATATAATATATATTATTATTTATATTTTATATATAATATATATATATAATATATATTATATTATATAAATATATATAAAATGTAAGATATTTCGTGTGTGCATATAATACTGCGCGAGAAAGGAAAGAAATGGGGGAAAGAAATGAAGGAAGAAATGACGGGGATCAATGAGGCCAAGAATTCAATCCCTCTTCTCTGGAAGGAATTTACCCTTCCCTGATGCACATATCTCCCATCCAGTGCCGTTTCTTTCTCCCTTCTCAACTCCTTACTCTTGTCTCCCTTACAATTCTATTCATATGTTATCTTGAATGAATATTAGTAGAACGAATGCACTAACACACTTTTTCTTAACAACTTTTTTAGACTTCGATTTATGATTCCCTATCGCTGTTTTTGATTTTACTAATCTTTCTATAGCTCTAATTACTTTAATTTTGATAATTAAGAGAAAATTTTTTCACAGAATTGATTTACTAACTCTACTCTATCGTTTAGTAAAATAAAAAAAAATTAATTAACCGAGTCTTAATTAATTATTTTAAAGCTGTTAATTGCATATTTTTCTATTGTATTCTCGAAAAAACTTCCCTCAGAGGAACCATACATATAAGAAAAAAATGCAATTACTAATTTTTTGTATTATTTTTCTAGTAGTTTTGCTTTAAAAAAAAAAAAAAAAAAAAAAAAAAAAAAAAAAAAAAAAAAACAATACAAAATGAAGACAATAATGTCATATTTCAAAATTAATTTATTTAATATATTCTCTATATATTAAAATGTCTCTAAAAATCTCGTCTTTTTATTTTCACACACTATAAACAATAAAGTAGCCTTTTTTCTAATGGCTATTATGGTGAATTTTTATCTGTCACCAATTTATTTTAAAATTAAAAAAAAAAATTTGTCTTGTAACTTTTTTGAAAAACAATAACACTTGTTTTATTTAAATTTTAACACCTTTTTGTGTTGAAATTTGCACAAGATGAAGTATAATATATATATTAAGGTCCAAAGACGATAGTATATTATATACCATTTGTGCACAATTTCCTATTCTAATTTAAACTTAAGTGTGAAGTCTGTTTTTGTGTGAAAATATTAATTTTTGTACTCACAAAAGTTCTAGTTGATTTTCCACCTTTAAACTGCTTGGCAAAGGTTTGGATTTGGAGTCATCTGTTAGTGACAAAGAGGTCACTCTCAAGGAATTGATAAAACAATGGGCACTTGTGGTCACAGAAAATTCCACAGGTTCGTGTAAGAAGCGAATCTCTCATCCGTCCTTTACGCCTTTATCTTGTAGTCGTACCACGTACCAATAACTCGGTGCTACGTGAAGACAGTAGTGGCCACTACAACCAAAACCAATTTTGTAGTCGATAACACGCCACTGTAAATACTGGTAAATGATGATCAACATTCGACCACAGAAAGGTTAATAAACGCGTCAATTCCTGAGAGTTTTATTTACATCCTATAACTACTTCCAAACACATCTAAACTCCTCTGAAACACCTAAATAAAGAACAATAGGAAATACGATATAAGTT
>JABUQX010027375.1:0-27118 GCA_015478945.1 Trachelipus rathkii | reverse complement strand
ACTAAAGAAAAAAAGAGGATACACACGACTCACACTTACTACATCAGCACGTATAAACACTACAAGTCTATTCATGTGAAACGACCTTTCTCACTCCGACAATGCCCAGCAGAACATACACAACAGCGGAGAGAAACATCGACAACTCATTAACAAACCTTCCCAAACACACGTCACCCCAGAAAACCCCAAACACTCGAACAAACGCGAAGGGGCTCGCCGTCACAAATGAATGCATAAGCCCAGAAACACCAAGAAACGCATGGCTCCTATAACAGTTGGATTATCCGGGTACATAATCTTTCTGATCATATCCTATGTACCGCCAGGTATACACACGGTCCTAAATATGACATACAACAAAATAGACGCCCAGAAAATAACACCTCTTATAAGAAATGACTAAACTGAACACCACAAAGCACATAACTGCTATCAAACGTTTTTGGAAACGCTGATACGCTATCCACTAAACCACAAAATGACCGCCAAACAATCTCAAATCTGATGCAATAAAAGACGACACTCAAACCAGATACACTTAAATCAACCCTGGGAACCGCCGGCCCTACCCATCACTTTGAATATTAACAAAGTGCAGTAAAAAAACGGAAGATACTTAAAGTATTAGATAACTATTATAAAAGAAAGATTTTGGGCACTTTTTAACCCAGCTTCTCACAGGATTTGATAACACGGAGACAAAAAAGGTAATAGAAAGACTATAAAACATTAAAACATTATAATTTGATAAGTGAAATCAGATAAGACTACCACACTACTAAAGAATGTGTGCAATAAAAAGATTACCAGTGAAACCTAAATAACGAAAAAATCGAATATAATACAAAATATATAAAAATAAATTAATAAAAATGCAGCAGATGACAATTGCAATACGGGACTTAATAACAGACTAATAGCCACGCCCCACTCAGCACAACATTAACACAACACCAAAATTATTCTTAACTGAAAAACACACAAAAAAAACGCATAGAAAAGCAAGCAAAAAAGAAGAAAGATGAAAAGCCAAACATAACTCGACACGACAAAAAGAAATATACACACTAATCGTCTGCAGAACAACACTACACTACAAAAACCTGATCAGAACAAAAATGGCCTCTGCGAGACCAATTTCGACAACGGTCCCACGAAATGCACGGAACCCTTTGTTCAGACGTAGACACCAGCACGCATGACTCTTCACATACAAAATGTTACATAGTTTAAAACCTCTTATAATAAACACCGAATAACGATTCATAATAACAGTCGAAGAGCACAAACCCAGCACACGGTAACACCTGAAAAGTCGGCACTGAGGCACGCCGTAAAGACAATCACTCGGATATAAGGTCACTAAACAAAATCCTGTCGAACAATATCGCAATTCTGTCACGCGCAACGCGAATTCACACAAGAAGAGGCCACAAAACACGCAACACCACTTAATTGATCTTTCTTCTCCTATTGGCTATAGGAAACTAATACCAGAACTCGTACAAAACCGTACTCGCATCTCGCTTTAGTGCGCAGCGTGGATTCTACTGAAACTGAATTCGTCCCCATACGGCAGATCGATTGACGCTAGCAAAAAACGCCAGCTAACCACTTTAACGTGCCTGAAACTCCCAACCCATTATCCAGTCTCTCCATTACAGATGAGATACAACACCATAAGCACAACGGACCATAGATAATAAATTTTCTTAAACTAGGGTCTATTGTCGCAAAAAAACGAGCCAGTAAACAAGCAAAATGAAAAAAACAAAAAAAAAAAAAAAGGAAGAAAAAAAACGTAAAAATAATTTAATTAGCACTCTTACAAAAAAAACCTAACAGACTGAAAATAGAATAGACGACTAAAACTTTATTTATGGAGAGAGCAAGTGGGAAAGAAAAAAAAAAATAGGAAAAACTTTAGCCTCGATAAAGCCCCGACAATAATCCAGCTAGCAATCGCGGTAATAAATAGTAAAAATTAATAACAAAAACCAAAAAAATATAGAAACATCAAAGGTAGCAAAGTCAAGTACATGTGAAAGCGACAAACATCTTCAGAGTGTCTCGACAGACAGACAACTTAAACCCTCTTCCACTGTACTCGCAACCAAACGCAACGTAAAACAATTTTCATGCTCGAGCTAGATGAATGCATAAGCTCTCAAATGGGCCTATCTCATTATAAAAAATTCCATTTAAATGTTTGATGGGAGATAACAAAAAGCTAAATGTTTATTAATTCTAATTGAGAGTAATGGTATTACAATAGAATTTTTGGTAGAATGCTTGTAATATCAACTAACTGAAGACATCGTACAAAACAATCAATGTGATACACAAGAATAAAAAAAAAAAAAATATAACACCGAGATAACCAATGATAAAGAACGAATCCGCCAACGTCGCAAAATGAAAAAGCTGAACAAACAAATAAAAACCAGACAAAAAAAACAACAAAAAAAAAAAAAAACAAAAATATAATTGATAGATGTGAATAGAGGTATAAGATTTCAAATAAATGACAGAGGAAAAGCGAAACATGTACTTTATACGGAATGTAATATGCAGTCAGTTTCTCATGATTGGCAGGCTTGAGAATTTTTTAATAAAAAAGCCATCTACTCTAACAAGCTTATTAACATAATTCATACTATAAGTCAAATTGATTAAAAAAAAATATATAATAAAAACAAGTCAAATCACACTCTCGATCTCGACAATCAGATAACCAAAGAAATAGACTGTACCCAATAACGCAGAATATGCACGGATACAGATCACCAAATACTTACGTTGCCTTTGAATGAACTAGATGCCAATAAGAACAGCCTACTATAATCAAATAACGACGCCACCGAAATGCTATTAACTAACACAAATCTATATAATTCATATATTATATTATACTATATTATTATATATCATTATCATTATACTACTATATCGACTTAAACTATACTATAGGTATATTATATACTATAATATTATAATAATATATAAAATAGATATTATAATTATATATATTAAAAATAAAATGGATGAAATAATATTTATTATATTGTATGTGTAATGTTAAGAACATCTGCTCTTATATGATTTTTTATTTTTAATATTTTGAATTGCTTTAATTCAAAAACATTCTGTATTAAAAAAAGCTTATGTTAAACTCTGACTTGAAGGCAATAGTTATAAATCGAATCTATCTATTCTAAAATATCGATGTTGATAATAACATTACCCTCAAACGGCATCCCCCACTGTCAAATATGTTCCTGTCTGAAAATTAATGTCAGAGAACATCTCAGACTCCTTCACGTTCTCTCGTTTATTATAGCTCTTAACCTTCAAACCCAGAAATCATCCTCTTGCACTCTCTCTCGCTCTCTCTAACATATCTAAGTCTTTCCTTTGAAATATAGGGACTCTAAATCTTGTTGGCTCAATGCACATATCTTGATCCTTTTCACATTTACTGCTTAGATAAACCATTTTGTCCATTATTACAGCCTTTTATACAACCCATTATAACTTCCATTGCTCCTTGTCAACAACATTGCGATTATATGCCCAGATCTTATTAGCTTTATTTCTAGATTCCAAACACTGATTATCTACTATTCAAATGTTAATTTATAATCACAACCTAAATCTTTTTCTTGGTGTTTTGGTTCCAAACCATGATCCCCATTCCTATCGTAGTTAAATCTTTTTATTTGAGTAACTAGTGGTGAATAAGGAAGCTTTACTTTTTTAACTATTAAATTCATTTGCCTACTGTGATCCCATGTACCCACCAAGAAGTTTATCTGATCATTTTTTGGAATCTTATATATATCCTCACCTATACCCTAATCTGTTTCCAGTAGGCACTTTAAGGTCATTCATCTTGCCACATATACTTAGCAATAAACCTTGCATTTACAGTGTCCTCTTATGGTCAATTATCCAGTTATTAATATCCATTCAATGAGGAAAACAAAGTAGTCAGGCCCCACGCAATCCACTGAAAACCTGTTGAGGACACCACTGCTTCACTATAATTACGTACATTTATGTATGATTTTACTCTCACGCTCACTCTGTTTGTGCTTAACTATATACCAGCTCCAAACCACATACTTTAAATAGCCATAACTCACAATTTTTACCATTCACAAGTATTCACCACATGTGCATTACTATCATTTTCATACAGCAATAACTCACTTGTTGTAAAAAGAGTCAAACACACTTTAATCAAATAAGCTTTTTCGCATAGATAAGTTCGTACATTTATTGGCATATTCGCAGTCTGGAATTCTCACCCTCCTACCTCGGTCACAATGGACCAGTCCCAGTACATGCCTCTTCTCCCAACACTTACAAACAAAAAGGAAAGACCTCTCTGTTTGACCAATGGAGACCTTAGCCCACACAATCTCTCCTGAAAAACTGGATCTGGAGCTCACAACTACTATACACTACCAGCCTCCTTGAATTACAATCGTTTAAACACTACATAATATTTCATTGCATAAATACCATGCGAACCTTCCAGCTAACTTTCATCAACAAGGAAGTTGTGATAAACAAAGCACAGAGCATGATATAAGCTATAATATATCAATCTATAATACAATTTCCAAATTGCTTTATTACAACAACTTACTTAAGTAATTACTAGGGAAATAATAAACAATATGTACATGGTATATTCTCATGTCATCTACTGGGTGTTACAAAAAACCAAATTTATAAGACTCGCATACTTTAAAAATCACAAATAACATAGAATGACCGATATGATGCAATGCTGGGTACTACACGACCCTCTTTCAGAAATAATTTAACATCTCCATATACCATTCAGAAGGCCTGCAGCGTTTACTTGGGATCACAACTACGATGAGTATTTGAAATAAAACGTATTTTCATATATCTTTAATATATAGATCAAACATTCAAGATTTACTTGTAAGTTTCTATATTTAAGTTTCATATGACATACAAGATATTATAATGTTTAGTCTCCAAGGTCACCTATTAATCTAAATTTTTTGCCTTCAAAAGAATAAAATACTGAAGCAATCTGATAATGCAAATTGGCTAATAATGTTTCACTGACTAATCTCTTCTCTCGTCTGTAGAAACTCACTATATATTTATCCCATCTGAAATTTTAATATGCGAACCCATACCAAGTTGTCCACTCTTATATACACATATTAAACTTATTAGTCTTTACCAATTATAAAAGGCCTAATAAATAAAATTCTTCACCAGCTTCTTAATTCATTACTTCACTTCACTCTCAGCGTAAATTAACAGTATAATAGCATACATAACGCATTGTTTCATAAATGCTTCTCGTACCATTTTTACTCATGCCTTAAATATTCTTATCCTCAATATTTTTTACTAGCGTTTTGGTTCATTCGCTATCGTTATACCTCCTAAATTTTCTCTTGTCTCACCAGATTAATCATCTTTTAAATTACTCCTAACATAAAAACTTTATACCAAAACTGAATATGGCGATATAAATTTATAATAATTAAATCTATTGTTAAGGAAAAGTTATCATTTATTTTTCTCCAATATTCTTTATTCTCTTGTATGCTTAATGTGTGCAAAATTAATTTCGACCAAACACGCAGTCTTTCCTCAATTACCTTTCTGCCTATCTCCTCTATGTTCGCATGTTTTTATATCTTCTTTTTTAATACATATTAATACTTACTACTGTATTAATTAGTACACAAATCAAAAACTACTTATGCTACCAAAAAAACATCATAGCATTGCCCTAAATGTTTCCCCACCATCGATTTGAACAAACTTTAAGCTTTTTTCCGGTCTCTTAAATATGAAATCTTAATTAATTGTGCCTTGTCGCTACGTATGATAAATATGATACTAACCATTCTGTTGTAAATCGATTACGTGTTCAGCTTACGATCAATCATACCAATTTTATCTCGAGAATGAAGATGCGTCAAACTATTCGAACGCGCGGGGCGTTTTTTGGTTTTCGTGGAGCAAGTATGGGTTTATCTTATAATAATAACTTGCAAAGTTATGGGCCCCAGATGCATTCATTGCGAAATCATTTCATATTAAATTTCATATTAAATCTAAATTATATATATGGTCAACCCCTTTATAAGTCCTAAATATCTCCTCAACTCCATTAACTTCATCCACATTACTAATTTAAATCGTTAGTTTGAAGTATTAAGCTCTTAATATAGATGTGAAACACTGCAGAATAATCTTGAGTGGTTTCTTGGACATCGTGGTCGAAAATGTCATCTCTTAAGCCTCCAATAACAAATTATAGAATGACAGATAACTTAACTATGAGGTAATAACACAAATGACTTAAGAGCATAGTGGTATAATCCCGAATAGTCTATTGACACAGAACTCAATAATTAAATATCCCATCACCATTATGACTATACCCAGTCTTTTTTCTAGTTACTTGGGCATTGCATGTCTCATTTCTTTCACAATTTTCCGCGTCTAATTCTCTTGGACCTGGCCAGGGATGTCTAAAATGCCGCAAATGATTCTTAATTGTGACCACACGTAGTCATCAGCTATATGTGATGATATCTAACAATCTCCTTTCACCGATTCTAATATCGATGACTCTAATTGTTTAACAATTTCAGGACAATTCACATACAGATTGAATAGGCGCTATATTTAACATAAATAGTCGCCACCACATCAGCGCACTTATATATCCTTCTCATCAAAGGTGGTTATCTAATTTTACCAAAAGTAGAAATAAAATCAACATCAATCTTCTATATTTATCTGTGAAAGTGAACTGGTTTCTTGAGCATATAATTCTCATTAACCCATGCCTAACATGTTTATGCAAAATGATTGTCTTAGATTGGCCTATTTATGATATAATACACTCAGTATTCTTTTTTATTTCTAGGCTATGAAAATTTTGTTCGTTAAACACATTTCACTACGATAGATAATTCTTCGTATTTTTATTATTTATATTGCCATTTATATCTTACCTGTTACAACACTAGCTTTATTTATTTCTCATATATGGGTCACATTACATCTACTCACATACACACAAGTTTACCACTTCTAAGCTTAATTCTATAAGTACTCTCCATTATATTAGTTTTCCCACCATCCCCACACACTTTCACTAGTATTTTGTGACTTCTCTATCACGACTTCTACGCTAATACACTGTTACTGCAAAAAGCAATACTCTTATTGACTCGGCTACAGTCTAGATGCAATGTGGAACTATCCTTCTCATCGTGGTAGTGCCGATAAAAGATCTTTATCCAATAATTCTATCCTTCGCACAAAGTCCACAAAATTCCTAATATTTTCTGAAAAACATAATCTTTCGTAGCCCTTGTCATTACTCTAACCACCTAAAAAGGCACCCTACAGTCCTCTCCAATTATCTTACCCTGCACATAAGTATCTAGTATCATAACTACGTTGTGATGAATATTGTATTTAAAACTATAAAAATGTACAAAAAAATGGTATCAACAATAGTTAGTTATTATTTTTTATTTTTTTGATAGAGTCAGAATAATTTAAAGATATGATAAGATTTGTAAATATATACACAGCTTTTATTTGGCAATGCTTCAATAAGTTAGTCCATACAAATAAACGTATTTCATAACCTCGAAAACTCAAGCATGGGTATGATAAACTTGAACACCCCATAAACACTATGTGTGAATGGGCAACTGCATTTGCAAAGGTTGTGCTTTACTCATAATCCTGTACCATTAATAGTAAGCATTAGGTGATATACACTACTAAGACTAACTCGTAACCTAGATGAGTCTCTCTCTTCTCCTCTCTTCTCTCTCTCTAGTGGCTCGTACTACTCTATCTCTCTATGCTACTTAACTCTTTTTATACTCTCTTTCCACCTCTCTCTCTCTTCCTTCATCTACTTCTATACTCCTCTCTCTCCTTAACCAAACCTAACTTAATTTAACCTAACCATAACCTACCACCTAACTTGTTTATTTATTTAACATTGTAAAATAAACAAAAAAAAATTTTCATTTCGACCCTGTGAAATTTTTTTTTTGATCCCGAGCTCCCGTTCCGTGTGGGCGTTAAGTCACTTTTCTACCCTATACTACTAATATTATATATATCAGTATAATATATCTATATTATATTATATAAAATATAGAACATTATATTTCAAATAACAACCAATATATATATAATTATACTATACTATATATATTAATATTTATATATATATATATATATATATTAACTATATATAACTATATATCTCTTATACTCTATATTTATATACAATATATATATACATATATATATATATATATATATCCTATATTATAATATATATATATATTACCTAAATATATAATATAATTATAATATATATAATATAACTATATAAAATAATATATTAAAAATCATACACTCTCACGTATAAAACATATATATAATACGATAATCTATATATAATAATATAACACACAATGGGTACCAATCTAAATATACAAAGGTGCGCCCACTCCCTACCCATTAACGCGTGTAAAGCGTTGAAATCCGTATAATTAAACATAGTTAAATTTATCCCGCTTTAACTATTTATGACGCATATTAGTATTAATTTCGAAAAAAAAAAATTAATAAAACCCCACAAGAGTCTATTAACGGCGTGAAAAAGAAAAATACCCGCCTTTCAAAAGAAGAATAATACCCCAAAGTTTACACCGGTTTAACCAGTTTTAACTTAATTACGATTTTATAAAATATTTATACTATAAACATATTATTACACTGCTCATTAGATGTCGATTTCGATAAGAGATAAACTTCTCTTTTTTTTATGTTCAAAATTTCCTAAAAGCTCCTCTCAATGGTCAAAATGTGTTTATAATTTACTCGGTTATTATTTCCCGTTTAGTAATTTTTAACACAGGGTTGGGAGAAATAAGCAGCAAGAGTTTTTATCCCTTAACTACGCCACTGGCTGACACCACCCCTCGTTCAACTATATTCTATATTGTACTTAATACTAGCTCCACATCCCTCAAGTGGTGGAACCACCGCACATGTGCCAAACCTATTTCCGAAAAAGGAAAGCCGCTGCTGATAAGCTTCTAACTATCAGCCGCAATATTAGCTTCTACCTTGTATATTCTATCTTAAAGATCTTTGAAAACCCTTTCTCACGGAAACTAACCTCTCAAAATCTTCTACCAATCGACGCAACCCATCTGGGAAATGCATCAATATCTTGCTTTCTTACTCCGGAATCCCAGGCCTCTAGATAGACGGTTTTTGAAGTAGACGTTCAAAGATCTACACAACACTACGGCGACAAAACACAAATACATATCCTAATTTATTTTACCATTTATCTGTTTTTCCAGCTCTTAGGAAAAAAAAAAACAATACAAAAAACCCCTGACACTGGTCACGCAAACAAAATACCTTTGCAGTACATTAAAGATGACGCACGCAAAACACAATTTTGTCATTTAATCCAAAGTCCACTACCTTTAGACAGGATCAACTGGCACGGTCATCATTGCATGCATCCACAAGATCCCCCTCTACCTCCATCTCATGAAAAAGAAACTTACATAAATCATCGATCTTAGCTTTCTTCAAGATCAGCTAATAAAACCACTCGGCTAAGTGGATTGATGAGAATAGCGAACATCCATAGAACAAACATAACAGGCAAATATCGTGGAGATACCACTTAAACATCTCCAACACTAAACCTCAATCTCCCAACACCTCATTATAAACCACTTCCATTCGGAAATAACTGAGCTCATCTCAGTTCATACTCTAAACTTCTATCCACTCACTTGACGACGACTCGCCCACTTCATTCTTTTTCAAAGATGTCTTTCCACTGTCCCAGACGACTCCTGGAACCTAATGCTGAACAGATCAACTTTATATCTTATCTCCTCCGAATTCTATTCTCGCAGATCTAGGAGTAGAATTTCCGGTGGGTTGGTCGTTGTCCACACCTTTGTGAAATTCATTCTTTAAAAAACCCAAACTTCTACAAAATTCTCCCTCTCTAAAATACCTTCAATCTTTCCTATTCTCTTTTGCTGTTCTTTGCTTCTCTTCTGTTGTACAATAGTAAACATCCCATTGGCCTTAACATAAAAAAATGCTTGGGAAAACCTACACATTCACAACGGTTTCCTCGCTGGGCCCAGGCCTCAAAGAAACTGAGAGTTCTGTTTAGGGTGCGCCTCTTACTTTTTCTCTTCCTCTTCTTCAGTTACTCAGCTATACAAGAGGTTCTATCCGGCTTGTAACTAATGAGTACTGTTCTCATCTATCTGGGGGGCTCTTGGTTTTCACGGCTTGTGGTCAGGTCGAGTCAAAATGCAAAAGGCTTCTATAAACTGTTATGTACTTTCCAGTTCCTTTGATCCTCTATCTTACTACTTCTCACGATGTTGGTGCTTTATCTTTTTTCTATAGGTCCCACACCTCCACTCGCCAGCTGCCAGGTCGTTCGATGCGAGAACTAACCACTCGATTAACCACCACCTTTTCGACGCTCCAGCATAGCACAAGGCACGCCGTGCTGTAGTCTGCGCAAGTTGTTTCGTGTAGGATTATTGTAACTCCAGAACCTTAGTTTAGTGCACTGGTAGTTTCCATCCTTTTTTCCTTCCACAGCTGTTCTGTAGACACTTTCTCTCTCCATCTTCTGTGTATACGTTGCTGAATTTAACCATTCCCTCATTTTAAAGCTGCGCTATGTTTCCTTCTTGCCGTAAATTTTGCGCTAGCGGATAAAGGTTTTGGCGTGCAACATTCCCCTCCTTGAATAGGGCTCTGGGCGTGAGTGGTGGTGACGGTCCGGTGATAAACTGTAAAACAAAAAAACTAAAAAAAAAAAAAAAAAAAATTTGGAAGACGGGTTAAACACGCTTATATCGCTCTACACACGTCTAACGTTCCGCTACTCTCTTCTACCGCATCAACCAACCGCCTTTAATGAATTACACCGGATATATTATTCCTGCTATCTTCGTTACTACGCACTTTAAAGGCCAGCTTAACGCACGCTCCACTTCTCCACTCTCTAACGGTGGCCCTACTTTTACTCATAAACCCTACACCTAAACTTATATATATATATATATTATACTACCTCAATACCGTACCTAATATACCGAGAACGTCACTACCCTACCACCCAGGCTATACATATATATAGACGACAATAGCGTAAGCACTTCCAATATAATACACTCAGTTCCACCCTATAAAAAATCATATATCACCCGGCGCAATATTTTTTCTAAATATCCACTAACTTAATAATGATAATTATATAAATTATATATATAGATTATCGATATATATTAATATATATATATATATTATATATATAAATATAAAATAATTATATATAACCTCATACTACATCTCTATAAATCCGAATATCGCCTAGTAAGATATATATATTAAAAGTCTAAACATAATTAGTATAGGAGATTTATATATTTTTTAACTATTAATTGATGTCTGTCTACATCACTACGGCTTTCGGCGCATATTTGTGGGTCATATCTTGTTTCTTGGTTTCGCGATTTACTTATATCACAATATATAATACTATTAGCATTGTGATTTATATAGTTTGCCATAGACATATTAGTGGCTAATACAAACAGAGATACTCGCTCTCGCTCTTCCAAGCAGGGAGTGGGGTCACTCGCTAATTTTCTCCTACTGCGGGGGGCGACACCAACTTTTTTTTTTCCGGTTTTAACTAAGGCGAAGGTAAAACGTCATCCGGAAGTCAAGCTTTGGATCGGTCTATAGATTACTGATAGGCTAGTATTTTTTAGCACATAGCACCTGCCGATCGCTAGGAGTGGCTCAAGTCAGGTGGAATTTATACCTCACGTGATTTGCGAACATGGCCTCGCTTCAGGAAACATTAACTCACGGAATTCTCCGGTCGCACTCATAATAGTGCTTGTCAGCGCCTATGCAATGCCAGGATTGACCCATCGCAGTTTTCTCTCTTTCTGTCGCCTCCTATTCATGTAGCCTGTTGTCTGGAGGCCGGCCAAACCTCGAATGAGTTCCTAACACACCGCAATTTAAAACATGACAAACAATTTGGACATAGTCTCGATTATCAAATTACTCACGCATCCTCATAGGTCTCTCGGCACTACTGTTTTTGATACTTTCATGGGGCTGAAAGATATATAAAAAACGAATTATCTGGAAGTGCCCCCAAAAATATCGCATATAAAACACTTTCATCAGAATTCAATTACAAACACTCTGTTCACTCGTTAACTACTTGACAACATGTCCCTCGGTAACTTTTTTCCTTAGTGATATCCAGTTTTTTCACTTAGATTTTTACGTTTTCATCGACAATCTATAGAATTCTCTGACTGTCGAATTTTCTTAAACAATCGTATCGCCGTCCTTTGTCACGAATCTCATTTTAATCAGACAATTGTTTATATGGTAGCTACAGCTCGTCATTAACCCCGAATTTTATAAAAATTCACAAAATTATACTATTAAAAAAATAATAATGAATAAAAAAAAAAATAAAAAATAAACGTGGTTGGCTGCGTCTATTTCAGAGTTAAAGCCTCTCCAAAGTTGTGAAAACTCTCATAGAACCTTTTCCTTTTTGATCCATCCAGGTTAGTCTTATTTCAGGCCCTCCTCTAGTTCAGCGTGTTATGATAAGATATTTTGTTACGTTTTATTCAGTAAATAACTCTATTATATATATTTAAACAAATTCTTATTATATTAAAACCTGAACTAGCAATGGCCTAAAATGAGCACAACGGGGTCATTAATTTTTTTTTTTATTAAGAGAGCGACGATTTTTATTTTTTAACTATGAGAGGGCTGTAACTTTTTTCTTAAAAGTAATTAAACTATATATCTTTTAATATATATATATTATGTCTTCATTTCTTAGTTTCTAGAGTATAGCATTCCTCAGTGACTTACTCTAACAAAAATGAAACATATCTCTTTCTATTGTAAGAAATCCGCCAATGAGACGTTTCTCACTTTGAAGGCCTGTACCTTTTTTCCTATGAGTGACCAACCCACGTTATAATTTGTATCTATTCATTATTATTCTTTTTTATAGAAGCATAGTCTGTGCCCTCAAAAACTCAGCACCAACACTTATCTATCGACCTAAAATTTTGTATAAATCATATTTTTTTTTTTAGTTTGCTTTAAATTTCTGGTTTATAGGACCAAATTAAGTTTTGCAGGTTGATAGTTGTTTTTTATTATAGCCTTATCACGTAAATCTGTGTTCTCTACTCTAACATTCTTATCAGTAAACCTTGATGAGTTTTCATCTATATTATTTATATATATATATAATATATACTATATTTATATATAATACTATATTAATATATTACTATCATATATTTTATATACTATATTTACCTATTTATATTATATTTTATATACTTACGCTATACTTTACCACAGTGAGCACACGAAGTTGGTGAGGGCGCGCACCCTCTTTATGCATAACAATGACTATATCTCCTGGTACTGGCTGTTCTTGAAGTATCGAAAAAAAGCGGTGGTTTAGTTTTGCTGTTCAATGGTAAAAAAAAACAGTGGTATAATATTACAAAACACCTGGAAGAGTGGATAATCAGGCCCTTCTCTCTATTCGATATGGGAGAGAGAAACCATTCTCACTATCATTACTCTATTTATATATAGTATATATATACTATAATCTATCTCTTAATATATATATAATATAGTATATATATATTATACTTACTATATTACTCTCTATCT
The DNA here is from genome assembly GCA_015478945.1 of Trachelipus rathkii. Lineage (NCBI taxonomy): Eukaryota > Metazoa > Arthropoda > Malacostraca > Isopoda > Trachelipodidae > Trachelipus > Trachelipus rathkii. Next base: position 13,255 of record JABUQX010027375.1, on the reverse strand, counting down.
ATCTGTCATCTATCTATATATCTATATTACTCATTCTTATATCCATATCAGTCATACTACACTCTCGAGTCTTCAGTCATTATTACTCTCATCTAGTCACTCTCTTCTATACATCACAACTCCACCTTTTTCATCACTTTCTTCCTCTCTTCTCATCTCTCTCTCTCTTCTCTCCCCTCCTCTTTCCTCTCTCTTACTTCAGTCAATTGCTCTGTCCTTCTTCTCTTTCTCTCTCTCTCTCGCACTCCATTACACTTCTTCTATCTCTCTCTGACTTCTTGTACTTTGCTTCTCCATCTCATATTCTTCTTCTCATCAGAAAACTCTCTCTCTCTTATCTCTCTTCTCTCTTGTATCCTCTCACTTGACTGTCTCTCTTGTGATCATCTTCCTCTTCTCTTGTGCTGTTGCTCGTTGCGACTGCTGTATCCCTCTCGATCTCACATTCTCATCCTCATATATCATACTATATTCTTCATAACTACTTACTCTCACTCCTCTCTCGAGTGCAATCTCTCTCTCTACTCTTCCTACCTTCTTCTCTTCTCTTCTCTTCATCTTCTCTTCATATCAACTTCTACCTTTACCTTTTGCTAGAAGCTCGCTCTCATTCATCATGAAGCACTGGCAGATGAACCAATCTCTTCATCTCTCTTTATACTGAGGATCGCTCATCCCATTATTAAATATATTTTTAACTTTGAATTTCCTGATTTTTCGAATATATGCCGTACCAAATATCAATCCTTCTCATAATAATCAAAATAGGATAGAAATAAGTCTATTTGGCGTGCATGCTACTGGTGGTAAGATAAATTTAATAAAATAAGTGACATGTGCTCAGGGGTATATCTGTAGGGTTTATATATTGGTAATTAAGTGTGTCTCTTACTTTCGCAGTTTAATTTGAGTCCCGTACTAAACGAATATGATTTGTATTTTTAAAATAAATCAGAATTAATAATTTTTATTATTATAATAATTAATCGTTAATTATATTTATATTATTAATATCTCTAGAAATATTTGATTTATAGTAATATACAATTTAATTGTCCTATTTCGGGCAACATCATCAAATGATATTTTATAAAGATTTTCTTTAAAATCCTGTTAATGATCTACAGATTCCATCCAGTATTTTTTGCCCTTTTGATAATAATACCGATAGATTTTATTATATATTTTTTTTTGCTCAAAGATGTATATTATAATTTCAAGTTATATTCATTTTATATAATAATTTAGATTTAATACAATTATTGTCAATGTGCATAGGGTTAAACTTTTTCAAAGATTAATTATAAATACTCAGTGTGAATAAAGAATAATAGACTATTTATTATATATTCTTAAATGTAAAATTTATCTAGATTTTCACTTCACTTCAAGAATGCTGGAAGAAATAAATCACATTACAATGATAAATTTTCATATTAAGTTACTTTAATCCAAGGTACCACAGATAGATGTGGAGATGTTACATTTACAAGAATTGTTGAATAACTAAGGATAATATCACTTTAACAAAATGACACTAAATTAGGTATAAGATAATCTAGAAAACCTTTTAAGCTATTTAGAAAAAATATCAAAACACAAAAAATGTAGCATTTATATATTATTTTTTAGTTTGTATATATATTATTGTAATAAATTAGTTTTGCGACCAAAAATTAAAGTGGGTTCAAAAGAGAATGATATATGCATTTACTCACGAATATCTCACTCGATCTACTTGAATTTTGAAAAATAAATTATATATATTTATTTATAGGATAAATGTGTTTTAATATTTTTATGTTTTTGAAAAAAATTTAAATTATTACGATAAAAAGACAAATTAGTTGATAATTTTGTTAAAAGGTGATATACAATAGAGAATTAATATGACTCACTCGAGGCCAGTATATGAATTATTTATTTTCGCTCCTAGAGTCAAATGAAAATGTTTATATTATAAAATAAATTTTAGCAATAACAATAATACTCAGATTCTCAAATGATACTCGGTCGTTAATTGCGCCATATATATGATTCATAAATTGTAATGTAACCTAACGCATATAATATAATTTTATCCCAGATACTTAATTAGTTTATATATTTATCTCTCTTACTCAGTTTTTTACAGTTTGATTTATACATGTTTGTGAGAATATTAATTTTACATATATAAATAAAATATATTTAATAAATGTGAGTATATCATAAATCATGAGAATGAAAATATTAAATAACTGGTAGTATTATATAGTGAGTACATTATTGAAATTGACTATACTTTAATCTGATCAGTAACTTCTTACAGCAGTGAGCTGGTATTAATAATAATTAATATATATAATAATATATATATATATATTTACTCATTATTGACATATATTAATTTTTTCCTTAACTGCTTGACTATAAATTTTTTATTACTATGGCAGTTAAGTATTGAGATCAATAATATATTAGTATATTTTATAAGAATAAAACTTAGATAATATATACTCAAATATGGATTTTTAAGAGTGGAGGTTCAACTGAAAGAAAATATGTGAACCGCTATTTATGTATAGTCAGCATTATAGATTAATACAAGCAATGTACAATAAAAATATATCACAATATACAGGTTAAATGGATAATGTACGAAGAAAATCTTAATTATTATTATATAAATTATTATTTTATTATTATTATATATTATTATACATTTTTATTTATTTATTATTATATTATTATTTGTGAAGTGCATATAAAAATATATTGTTATATTAATATTAAGATCTTTTATAGGTGATAGAGAATATCTATTGCCTCTATGAGAATTGACAAAATGATGAAAGCAGTAAATGAATTTAAGATGAACTCATGTGATGTATATAAAGGAAGAATAACTCAGTATAATTGTGATCTAAATCTATTATGACCAACTCAAATTCTCCATGGAAAGTCATGGATATAATTATATATTAGAGAATTATATAAAGTTGTACATGCTAAGTTTACTTATAATCAGAATATTCTATATTGTATGATGTGGTAGTTTGTAGTGTGAGATCCTACTCAGTTACTATATTTAATGGTTATTTTTTAAGTTATGTGAGGATTGTTTCACGTCAATATTGTGAACACGAAAGACTCATTATGATAATTCGGAATTTCTTTATTCTAATTATTAGAATTATAAATAGGTTATTATATAGTTGTTCACCAATACACATTTCACGATCAGAGTTGACTATATTAACTTACAATGACAACCTCGCAATAGTAAGTGTCATACAAGTAATATATATGTATGAAATTGTATCAATATTGATTATTTGTGTTATTATTTTGTGTACCAAGGATTATTTATATCAATTTTATATCTTCGATAACCTCTAAATTATTTATTCCACTATACTCTTCCTCTTAGTGCTAAGAATATGATTTTACCCATAGTGTTATTTTTATCGCTCATTGATTTATAATGACTTTTGATAAAATACTATAATAATTGGCATATTAGCACAACATGTAAGAGTAACAGACTATCTGCAATTCTAGTTCTTAATAAAGTTATTAAAAAGCTATATTAAAAAGTGATGGTGATATAAGCAATATCTACAAACGCCTGATTTATTAATGTTATATATTATTCATTAATTATTAAGTTGTATCAATATAGTTTTGTAATAATATATGTACCATAAATATATGTAGGACTTTGAATAATTATATTTTCGATTAAATATTAGGTTCGATATTATCTTCCTAATGAGTTAATATATGTAACATTGGTTTATTGTAATTTCCTATATACAATTTAATTACTACAATTATCGTTATCTTTACCTAATATAAAAACTCTCTTAGATCGCCTCCTTATATGTAATATTTAAGTATCTCTCCAATAAGATTTCTTCAACATTCATATTTTACATCTTTCAACATTAGATAAATTATCTTATTAATCTTATATAATCTCTATATTTTTTGACGAACATTGACATGGAAAATTATCGGGGAAGTTTACATATTTAAATAACTCTTTAATTATAATATTTTAGGTATGCCGATGGACACATGGCGTACATCATCACACATTTTTGACGGAAATATACCTGTGACACCTATAAGCTTGATGCATCGGACATCCAGCCTCCGCATACCTTATAATTCACTCTTGTAACTCGGATTATCTTATACAGAGGATCTTCTCATCTTTATTTGACAGACTTATAATATTTTGGAGGTGGATGTTATCTTTATTTGATTAAATATATATAAAAAATACTCTTAGATCGCCTCCTTCATTTTATACATTGGCAGGAATCTATTATTATGTGATTAGGTCTTGTATTCTTTGCAACTTCTTTAGATGACAGTTTTGTTCTTGGGTTCTTTTATTTTACTCACCGGTCTCAATCATATTTTTATTTTATATGATTAAAATGTCTTAAGTCTTATCTTAGGTCTTCATTATAGACATTGCAAAAATCATTTATTCTTAGACTAGATATTAAATATTATATAGTAAAACTTTATACAGTTAAGTTAATTATATTGTTTTCAATAAATCACCCTCTAATATCACTTAATATTTGACTATATAATGTACCGTAATATAATTCTACCTAGATTATTACTTCTCCTGTCCTCCGATATGTAGATAATTGTTTCACAATTTAAAAACTAATTTGTGAGTGCTATCTGTAGAAATTTTCTACAACTACATCACTTATATCTAAATAATATATATTTATATCTTATAGAGATAAAATTACTTAATAAATCAATAAAGGCAGTAGTATTCTTCAATAAATAAATATACTGTCGATGTTTATTTCTGCTTTCTTTTTTATTCATAGTACTCACGGAACTGTGACTACTAATACGAGATAACTGTGAACTAGCTCTATCCGCTCGTTACGGGCATGATACTGACTCACCTTTTTGAAATCTAGAGGATGTATATGGATTAGAAGTGATAAATCTATCTCGTCTCTCTCACCAATTTATATTGTTATTCCTGAGCCACGGTCGGAGCTCTCAATAAGTAGACCTCATAGGATTTTGAGAATGAGCTCTGCTTTACTCTCCCATTGGCAACAGACTCAGCCGCCTTGGTTAAAGACCGCGGCGAGTCACTGGTCGAGTGCGATGGCGCTCCCATGCATCGCTTACCGCTTGAGTCGCGCATTTCCAGCTGATTTAGAACTCAACGAATAGACATACGAAAAATAAACAACTAATAATAAAATACAGCTAAATAACAGTTTTCATTTTTGAGGTGAATATAAAGTACCGTTTTAGTACAGCGTGGACTCCCCTTTTGGTCCATTTAATGTCTAATTTGAATATAAAACTAATTACTTTTTCATCTGGAGTCAAGTGACTTACGTTATTCGATGCCCTAGTCGCTTGGTTCTCCACACACATATAATATTTTTTAATTACTTAACTATATATAATTATTATAAAAACTTATAAATAAAATATTATAATATATATTTATACATATATATTAACATATACATTTAACATATATATACTCAATATATATACAATAATTAATTAACTACATTAAATTAACTTAACATATAATAGTAGTATATAAATATATATATATATATAAGTAATATATATATATATATATAATATTATATATATATATATATATATAATATTATTAATATTAATATTAATTAAGATATATATATCATACTGAATGATCATAACTAGTTACCCTTAGTTTTTCCAGAATGGTAGTGAATAAACATTAGTTCTAGCAGTGTTACAGTCACTGTATGCTAGCATGATTATTATTATTTATTTATTATTATTATTATTATTTATATTTATTTATTATTATTATATTATATTATTATTATCTATTATTATATTATTATTATTATTTATTATTATGTATTATTATTATTATTATTATTATTATTATTTTATTATTATATTATTATTAATATTTTATTATATTATATTATTTATTATATTATATATTATTATTATTTATTTTATTATTATTATCATTAAATTATTATTATTATTATTATAATTAATTTTAATTATTATTATTATTATTATTATTATTATTATTATTATTATTATTATTATTATTATTATTATTATTATTATTATTATTATTATTATTATTATTATTATTATTATTATAATATTGTTATTACTATCATTTTTAGTTATTACTGGATTTTTGTTATTATTATATTTGCTAACATTATTGCTATTATTGCTTTTATAATTCTATGTTTTTATTCTTAGAAATTATTTAAATCTTTTCTTAGATATTGACAAAATAAGTAATAATAATAATTATTATTATTATTATATTATTATTATTATTATTATTATTATATTTTGAATTATTATTATTATTATTATTATATTATTATTATTTTATTATTATTAATTATTTATTATTAATTATTATTATTATAAATTATTATTAGTAAGTGTAGAATTTTTTAAATGTTATATTATTATTTATTATTAATTATTATTATTATTATTTATTATTATATTATTATTATTATTATTATTATTATTATTATTAATTATTATATTATTAAATTATTATTATTATTTTATTATTTATTATTATTATTATTATTATTATTATTATTATTATTATTATTATTATTATTATTATTATTATTATTATTATTATTATTATTATTATTATTATTATGTACTTATTATTATTACTATTATTATTATTAATTATTATTATTATTATTATTATTATTAATTTTATTATTATTATTATTATTCATTTATTTTTAGTTTGCTGTCCATGCTGGTACAGTCTATTGAGGATATTTTATTGAATGAATTTGTAAGATTGAAACAATTCCTAATAACTGAAAATAATTTCCTAATTGTTTTTCCTTGCTAATTACTAATCCTTTTCTATAACATATTCTTATACTTGTTATTAAACACAGGAAAAAAAAAATTTAATGTTCACGTGAATCCAACTCAATTCAAACATAAAATAATGGGAACAAGAATAAGTCGATGAAGAAGATAAAAACACAAAGTGGAAAGAACATTTCATTTTTAAAGTTGTTAAAACAAATGGCATTCCAACATAGAAGGATTCCTCTACTTCTGGGTACTGTTTCTACATTTCTATGCTAATATCTGTAACTTTTGGAGAAGAGCTAGAAGGATTAGGTGGTGTGAATTAAAATAGATTAATATATTATGGGTAAACGAATTAAATTTTACATTACATTTCAGGAAATCCATTCCTTCCGTGAATTTCCATAGAAATAGTATATTTTGAGTTTTCCGATTTACATAATAATTATTTAATTTATTTGCAACTCTTTTATTATGAAATATATGAAATACATTACAAAGTGACGTACTATTACAGAGAAAGAACTATTTACTTACACAAACACATACATACTTTTACATATTCTATATTTAAATACATACATAGAAGTCATGTGAATAAAAAAAAAAAATTTTCTTTAAAACGGACTTAAATATTAATGAATAAAAATGTTTTTATTTCTTTTATAGTTTAATTGTCATAAAATTTTAAAAAGAAGAATTAAGATTCTATTAATGGTTGAACCATAAAATGCATTTTATTGCTCTTACCTGAATACAAATTCAAAAATTCTACATTTAGAGAAAATTAAGGCAGCGAAAGTTGATTCGAGACGCAAAACATTCAGAAATTTTTTGCATAAAAATGGGGAAATTTTTGTTTTGATGACTTCAAGTTTTTTTACTTCTATCATGTTTTTCCTTTTCTTTTTAAATAAAAATGAATCATCCATGTTGTAAAATACATTTATGGATATCTTTGAAAACTTGAATATATATATATTTATTTTTCTTCTTTACCTGACATTTTTTATATTGTTTTTACTTTTCTCTCTCTGCGAATTTACATAAATTCAGAAATATTAAAAACGACAACAACAACAACAACAACAACAACAACAACAACACAACAACAACAACAACAACAACAACATCAGCAGCAGCAAAGAATTACATTATTAAACGAAATACCAAACAGAACAAAAGCAAAAAATTAATTTTTAAAATTCTAAATTTGAAGAGCGTTTAGTTTTGAAACAGAAATGTTAAGAATAAAAGTTACGAATATTATTTCAGTTTCAATTCATTTTTAGTTACTACTATAACTAACACTCGTTCTAAAACAATTATTATTGTTGCTACTACTACTATAGATTTATTACTACTATTTCTATTATTATGAAAGGTATTTATTGTTTCTTGCCTTATTCTTCTTAAAAAGCTAATAAAAATTAAAAAAAAAAAGATTTAAAGAGGAAATAAAAATAATATAATAATAATATAATATATTAATAATAATAATAATAATAAAATAATAATACTATATTAATAATAATTAATAATAAATATAATTATTATAAAATAATAATTATATAAATAATAATAATACCATAATAAATAAATAAATAATAATAATAATAATAATAATAATAATAATAATAATAATAATAATAATAATAATAATAATAATAATATAATAATAATAATAAAATAATAATAATAATAATAAATAATATAATAATAACAATTAATAAAATAAAATAAATAAATAATAATATAATAATTAAAATAACATAATAAATAATAATAATAATATAATAATATAATAATAATACATAATTAATAATAATAATAAATAATAATAAATAATATAATAAATAATTACTAATATAATAATAATAACTAATAATAATATGAATAATAATAATAAACACAATAATAATAATGAAAGTAATTAAACCCATAATAAATAATAAATAATAATAATAATAATAATAATAATAAAATAATAATAATCATAATATAATAATAAATAAAATAATAATATAATAATAATAATAATAATATAATATAAATAATAATAATAATATAATAATAATAATAATATAATTATATAATAATAATAATATAATAATAATAATAATAATATATAATAATAATATATAAGTTATAATGTTAATAAAACATAATAAAATAAATAATTTATAAATAATAAGAAAAATAATTAGTAATAAATCATAATATAATAATAATAAAATAAATAATAATAATAATATAATAATAAAATAATAATAAATATAATAATAATAATAATAATAATAATAATATAAAAATAATAAATAATAATAATATAATAAATAATAATAATAATATAATTAATAATAATAATAATGATTAATATAAAGATTTGTAAGCTTTTTCAAATATCCTAGAGGTATCGCTTCATGATTGATTTTTTTTTAAGGACTATTTAGAATAAAAATAAGAACAACCGCTTTCCCTAAAACTTTTGAACTCATATTTCGCGCTGGCCACTTCAGGGCATTCAATCGGGAGACGAAGTTGACTAATTTACAACAATTGAATGAAAACAATATAAATGTTATTTTAAAAATATTTTAAATGTGAAGTAACAAATTAAAAGTTTTTTAACTAACGTAAATCTAAAATTTAAATAATAAATATATCAATAGAGAGATTCTATCTAGCCAAACCCACCTAAAAAATGTTCAAAAAATTTTTCCAATTTTCATTGTTATTTGATGTTGAATAATTGCTTGTGCATTTTTTATAAAGAAGAGACTCAGAAAAGAAAATTTCTGCTCCGGTGTTAAGAATCGTCAAAAATTAGAAATGTCGGAATTGGGTTTGGGAGTTCCATGTTCGTTCTTCAAGAGTGTTTAAAGATCTTACTGGCCCTGTATCTAATGTGTGAGAGCGCCGAGTTTTTGAGAGATAGTGTATAACCCGATGTAAGAGCATTACAAAACCATCTTTAAATTTACAGTTAAATTGGTATACTACATGATTCACATTCTCTTCCCACTAGCTCTTTCAGAAAACGTAGAAGAAAGTTTCAATGGCTTGTAGTAAACATCTAAGTTCTATTTCTTTAGTGTTAGATTTGGACTTGATCTGGTACTGAATTATTTTCTTTAACCTTATATTTTCATAATTAAATCTATATTTAGTTTGCGATCTGAAAAAGAATGTCAATCTATCCCTATTATCTTCTGCTTTTTCTTCGACTACAATTTTTCTTAATTTTTAAAATTTAATGATTTTTATCTAGTAGATATTGGGAAAGTTATTATTAGCAAGATTTCTGTTTAATTCTTGAGAGCTCTGCTTCAAAAAGTTTCCAGTCAGAGCAAATGCGGTAAGCTAAGCTCTATGCAGTAAAGATTTAATTAGGGCGATTTTGTAAGTAAGGGGTAGATGTGAACTGAAATTATTATATAGGCCTTTGTCAGTAGGTTTGACGTAAATACTTGTGGTGAGGGCTCCACTTGGATCAAAGGAGATGCTAACGTCTAAAAAATGGAAGGAGTTATTTTCAGATTTTTCAAAAGTAAAACCATTTAGGACACTTAAAATTTTGAGTTCATCATAAAAGGAACCTTAAACATCTTCATCAACGATTTGAAAGACCAACGAAGGTGTCATCAAAGATAATCGTATATATAAGTCTGGGATTGAAAGAACTACTATTTTTGCTTAATTTTTAAAAGGTTTTTTCAATCATGCGAACAATGTAGAAGTCAGCGGAACGTTGGTCCCAGTGGGGAACCCATGGGAAACCACCAATCCCAACCTGAATATATGTTTTTTTCCTTCGAATTCAAAAGGAGTCATAGTAGTGCATTTGGTTAAAAGATTTTTTAAAACAGATTTTGTAATATTGGGAGGTTGTAATGAAGGATGGTTGTAAGTTCTGTCCAATATTATCTCAATTGTATCTCTCACAGGTACATTTGTGAATAAGCTTTCAACATCTAAAGAATAAATCTTGTCATGCGGTGTTAAATTTTCAAGATCTAATTTAAGTAAAAATTCTTCAGTACTTTTAACCATATTCCTTGAGTCAATGTACGGACGGATAATGTCATTTAAATATTGTGCAATGTCGTGAGTTACAGTTCAGCGCATGTTTATGATGGGTCTTAAGGGTGGATTCTCTGAATTTTTGTGAATTTTCGGAAGACCATATAAGTGGCCGTTGTTGTAAGAACCGATTCTTCGAATTTTTAATATTTTTTTAGAATCTTGCTAATTATAACTTTCTCCAATATCTACTAGATAAAATCATTAAAACTTTTATAAATAAGAAAATTGTCGAAGAAAAAGCAGAAGATAATAGGGACAGCTTGACATATCTTTTTTAGATAGCAAACGATAGATAGATTTAATTATGAAAATATCAGGTTAAAGAAAATAATTCAGTATCACATCAAGTCCAAATCTAACACTAAAGAAATAAAACTTAGATATTACTACAAGCCATTGAAACTCTCTTCTATGTTTTCTGAAAGAGCTAGTGGGACTAAGGAGAATGTGAATCATGTAGTATACCAATTTAACTGTAATAAAGATGGTTGTAATGCCTCTTACATCGGGTATACTACTAATTCTCTCAAACTCCGCGTCTCACAACATAGATACAGGTCCAGTAAGATCTTTAAAACACTTGCAGAAACGAACATGGACTCCCAACCAATCTCGCACATTTCTAATTTTGACCTTCACACCGAAGCGGGAAATTTCCCTTGAATTGAGAGGCTGGTGAGTCCTCTCTTAATAAAAATGCACAAGCCAATTTCTATCAACATCAAATACAATAAATGGAAATTTTTTTTGACCATTTTTTAGGTTTGGCTAGACTAAATAGAATCTCTCTATTGATATATTTTATTATTTAGGGGCATTTTATATTATTTACGTTAGGTCTAAACTTTAATATTATTACTTCACATTTATATATATTCAAATAACATTTATTTTGTTTCATCAATTGTTAAATTAGTCTTGAACTCATCTCCGATGATGCCTGAAGTGGCCAGGCGAAATATGAGATTAAAAGTTTAGAAAGCGGTTGTTCTATTTTATTCTAGAATAGTCCTTAAAAAAAAAATCAATCATGAAGCGGTTGATACCTTTAGGAAATTGGAAAAGGCTTGTAAATCTTCACCATAATTAAAATTAGAGAAAGCTGATATAAAATTTCTAAAATAATAATAATAATTAATAATATAATAATAAATATTAGTAGTAGTAGCAGTAGTAGTAGTAGTAGTAGTAGTAGTAGTAGTAGTAGTAGTAGTAGTAGTAGTAGTTGTAATAGTATTAATGTTGCTTACAAAATTAACAATATTATTTTCTATAACGATTATTATTTTAGATTTTTTCGTATTGGTGAAATTTATTCATTACCTGTTATGTAATTGGGGATCAAATCAAATATATTTCATATAAATATTAATTTAACTGGCATTTTTGAAAATTTTCTTTGATACACATGTTACTTGTGTGCTATGAGGACTCGGAATAAAAATTTTGATTCATTAATCCATATAATATATATATAAATATAATATATATTATATATATATATATATATATATATATATATATATATATATATATATATATATATAATATATTATATATATGTTGATTTAAAATAATATATAATATAATATATATAATTATATATATATATAATATAATATATAGTAAATATATATATATATATATATATATATTAATTATATTATATATATTATATATACTATATATATATATATAGATTATAGGATATATTATTATATATATATATAATATATATTATAATATATATATATATATATATATATAATATATATATAAATATATATTATATTAATATATATATCTTATTTACTTGAAAGCTGTTGACTCCAGGAGCGAAAATAATAATAGGCAAAAAGATTTTGCGGCAAAAAACATTTGAAGGTTCCATTTTTATAGGTACTTGTTGCCCTGTTCCGAATATGACCTCCGTTTTCCTAGATTGGCTCTAAGTTTTTTGAGATACAGGGTGGTCCCACAAAAATACATTAATAACATCAATTTATGTTAAGTTTGTAAAGGTAATTCACAATAAAAAACACGAAAGATGTAATATCAAATTGTTAATGAGTAAGTAAATAAAATGCTATTAGGTAAAAACATTCAATTCAGTACAATGAATCAACAAATTAATGCCATTAGCAAATCGCTGTCTATTGATTGTCTTCCTGTGTGCATGAATGTGGACAATCAAGATGAAAGGCTCCAACAATAGTTCTGCCATCATGTGTGGTATCCCACTCTTCCTTGTATTTCTTCGGGCGAGCGACCTTGAGATATCTTGAATGGACCT
>JABUQX010027374.1:80000-81310 GCA_015478945.1 Trachelipus rathkii | reverse complement strand
ATATATATATATATATATATATATATATATATATATATATATATATAATATATATATATATATATATATATATATATAATATATATTATTCCTGAAATGATACAGGAAAAGACATAGGAATACAATAAGAAGGCAGCAAATATCGCCTTCATAGACTTGAAGAAAACATTTGGATTCTGCTACCCAGGGAGGAAGCGTATGGAGAGTCTTGAGAGGAATTATGAAGCTGGAGACAGAAATGCATAAATTGCAGTAAAAAGTACGATACATGAATAGCATAAGTAAGGTAAGACAGGATATAAAACGAGATGGTTTGGAGGTAAAAGCTGGAGTAGGCCGGGTAGATGTGTTGTCGCCGATACTGCTTATAGCGTATTTGGACACAGTCATAGAGGTGTAAAGGAGAGTTTAGAGGAGATTGACGGAGACATCATTGTATACGCAGATGATTTGGCATGTTGGAGTGGAGATGGTGATTGGGAGGTTGAGGCAAATGGTGCTGTGTTTCACAGAAAAATTGAGAGAAGCTGGATTAAATATGAATGTGGAGAAAACAGAAATAATGTAGTAGAGTAGGTAGTGAGGAGAGTTGATAGTGGAGGTAGACGGCTAGAGAGATTAAAGTTGTGGACAGATTAGAATACCTAGAAGCACATTGGAAGAGAAGGTTGGTAGCCAATGGAAATTTACGATTAGGACTGAGCAGTATGGCAGGACTGTGAGAGCAGTATACCCCATCTTGAAAGATAATTATATGAACAAAGAGTGAAGAGAGCAATATACGAGGGAGTGTTGACACCATTACTGTTGTATGGGGCAGAGACATGGAGCATGGCACAGGGAGAGAGGAGAGTAGAATTCAGACAGCGGATATGAATGTGTTGAGGACAGTAATTGGAAAGACGAGAAGAGACAGAGTGAGAAACGAGACAGTGAGGGAGAGCGTGGGTGTGAAACCCATGATAAATAAAGTGGACGCAGAAGAACTAAGATGGGTGTTACAAGTTGGAGGGATGCATGCTAGAGAGACGAGGTTGGCGAGTAGGAGTTGGAGTGAGAGACCGGAGAGTGAGGCCAAGAGGAAAGACCGCGGAAGAGTATGGAGAGACACAGGGCGAAGATTCATTAAGGAACACCGGATGCCTCAATGAATGGAGCTGATGGCGGATGGATCGTGATGGATAGGAACAGGATGGAAGCGGGTTGTCCCCACTGACAGGCTCGTAGCCTGACTGAAGAGGAGAATGTAAGATGTAAGATGTAAGATATATATATATTTATAATATATATATATATTATATTAGTATATT
>JABUQX010027374.1:52500-70000 GCA_015478945.1 Trachelipus rathkii | reverse complement strand
CTTAAGAGAATGAATAATTGCATTAGCGATAACTTCTCCAGTTAGTCCTTCTACGGCTACAAATTCAAAAAAATCTTCTCTAATTTTTAAAGACCGAGTCTCAACATACCTAAGGCATAAAGTCATTTGTTCAGTTTTTGATGCGTCTGTCGTTTCATCCGCGAGTACGGAAAAACATGTGGCGTTATTAACGTTGCTCACAATTTTTTTCTTTATAATATCTCCACAAATTTCAATTAACTCGTTTTGAATTGAAGGACTAGTATATAGAGATACCTGAGACGATTTCTTTAAGTGTTCCAGTAATAAATGATCGCCAGCATCGACGCGAAATCTTAACAATGCTCGAAAATTGCCATCAACTGCACTATTATCCAAAATATCTCCTGACTCATCCTTCCCACGCAATGCTATTCCTTGTTTCCCACAAAATATGATACTCTTTATAATCGACTTCAATTTTAGCCTATTTTCCTCAGCCTGTATTTGTAAATTACTATTAATTTGCTTTACAATATTACACGAGGTCCCTTTAGCAATATGTAAAAAATTATCTGCTAATATGACGCACGTTTTATGGTACTCCGTGTTTTGATGAGTATCAAATTTCCCTAATGCTTTCTTATAATTTGTAAATTTCTCAGAAACCAATGCGCCAGTAAACTGGTGCCCACCTTTTCCTACGCAATCTTTGCAAAAAAGCACGCATATTTTACAGAAAGCTCCTCCTGCATGCTCAGAATAAGATAGCCATGGATACTTTAAAATCCATTTAAATTGAAAACTTAAATTTCTCTCTCCAATTTTAGGAAATTTATAGCTTGGGAGTGGGCTCCAGGAGGATTTTAATAGAAGCTCCTTTGTTTGATCATCGATATGTTTATTCACATATAAGCCTATATCTAAGAACAATGAGCTACTTCCTTCGTTTCTAGAAGATTCTAAAGAAGAGCTTTCAGAAGCATTTTCAGCCAATGAGCTTGCCGTATAATTAGATTCAAAATTTTTTACTATTATTATATTTATTATTATTATTATTATCAATATAATAGTTCATTAAAATTATTATTATTATATTATTATATTATTATTATATTATTATTATTATTATTATTATTATTATTATTATTATTATTATTATTATTATTATTATTATTATTATTATTATTATTATTATTATTATTATTATTATTTATATATATTTTATTATATTATTATTATTATTTAATTTAGTAGTAGTAGTTAGTGTATTTAGTATAGTAGAGTTACACACCTATTATGTATCACTTTCAGAACATGAATTTTTAAAATATAAGACTCACTCACTGATTTTAGGCACTTTTCGAGTCATTTACTAATGTATATATTCACAAATTAGAAAGGCACGTGCATTTGCATGCAAATCGAATGAGAGACTGTCTAAGGAGCATTGGCGGCTCAACCAGCCCCTCCAAATTAATACTGCCAGGCGTAAAATGTTGATGGAAGTAATAAATTTTTGCCGAAGAAAAGTCATTTGAATTATTTTTTTAGCAATTTTATAAATAAAAAACATCATTAATGAAATCATTAACATTTCTTTAAATAAAAGTACATGGTTAATTTCTTTACTAAAAAATTATAAAATAAAAAAGAAAAAACGGAAAAGTAAAAAACAACGGTGTAATATGAAATATGAGGGAAAATGAATTGGAAGGGTTTGTTTTATTATATATATATAATCATTATATATATATATATATTATATATATATATATATAATATATATATATATATATATATAGAGAGAGAGAGAGAGAGAGAGAGAGATAGAAGAGAGAGAGAGAGAGAGAGAGAGAAGAGAGAGAGAGAGAGAGAGAGAGAGAGAGAGAGAGAGAAGAGAGGAGAGAGAGATGAAGGGAGAGAGAGAGAGAATAGAGAGGAGAGAGAGAGGAGAGGAGAGAGAGAGGAGAGACGGGAGAGAGAGAGAGATCGAGAGAGAGAGTTGAGAGAGAGAGAGGAGAGAGAGAGAGAGAGAAGAAGAGAATAAGGTGTACGTGAGGAAAACTGTTTGAGTTAATAAATAAAAAAGTTCAGGCGTCAAAAAATTTCGGGGGGGGGTTCTGACCCCCAGAACACCCCCCAGTCTACGCCCTTGTATATATATATATATATATATATATATATATATTTTAATATTAAATAAAAAATTTAATAATTTTACTGCTTAATTAATATAAATATGTTTAATTTTTTATTATTTTATTTATTTTATATATTATTCTAATCAAATTTGATATGTTATATATATAATATATTATATTATATATATATTTATATAATTAATATATATATTTATATATATATAAATAATATATATACTATATATATATTATATATATATATATATATATATATATATATATATATATATATATATATATATATATATATATAATTTGTAATGTTTTATTCAAATGAAACTTTATCCCAAACTTCTTGATTGGAAATTTTATGACAGAAAGTTTCTTCAAGATGATTTTCTAATGTCACATAAAATATTTATGCGTTTAAACGCGTTTATTTTGTCGGTATTCAATGTGTCATTAAGGCATAAAATAACCCATACCATCTTAATGTAACTTTTATTCTAGTCGCATTGCATAAACACATACACCACCTCTACATACACAAATACACACACACACACACCTACACACACACCATAGTAGAAGTTTAAGATGGAGATCTTGCTAGTATAATATGAGCTATTACTGGACTAATACTGGAATTTTCCGTACCGCACTGCACCGTACCTGAACACTGGAATTGTATGTTGCATCGCACAGCATCCCACCGCATCTGGTACGTCGGCCAACTCTAATATGGGCTTAAAATGAAAGTAATACTCAAATGATATGATTTATTTGATGCGTTCGTAACACATTGGTGATAATGAACAAAATAAACGAGTTAATTTTTAAGGGTGAGCTTGGAGGAAATTTCTAATTCATGAGTTAAAGTAATAAACATTAAAACTTTAAAACATTAAAAATGAGCACACCATGCACCACTGGTGGGTCAGGCAAACATAATATGGGTCAAGGCGGACTCGAGTATTTTCTTAGAAAAAAATGTAATTTTGAAAGAAATGCATATCCAAAAATTTCCAAAGTATAGTCCAAATAGGGCTCAATTCTATGCTTGGAAAAATAAGAAAAGCAGACTTTATTTAATGAAGAAATAAAACAACGATGTAAATCCTTTTTAAAAACTTTAGCAAAAAACTTAATGGAAAGAAGAATTTGAAATGAAAATCAAATATAAAACAAACGAAAACTTTAAAAACTTCGTTTTCTCGGCAAAAGGTAGGAAAATTTTTCTTCCTCGACTTTTTAAAGAAGATGAAGACAAAGTCGACCACATAAATATATAAACTTTAAGAGCTCCTCAAAAAATTAGACTTTTCAAATAAGAAAACAAACTTTGTTAAATTTACATTTCTCAAACAAGGATGAGACGAGAAGCGGTAGAGAAGAAAGCTGTCTTGGATATGGTTTATATTAAAATTAAAACGAAGAATATAAGGGTGACATAATATAATATATACTAATATATAATTATATTATTATATATATATATATATTATTAATATATATTTATATATATTGATATATATTAGTTATATTATATATGAAAATTCACCCCTATTTGGAAAAGGGTTATATATATATATATTATATATATATATAATTATATTATAATATGAAGTGTGGTATATATATATAAATATATATAGCCTATAGTATATATCTAATATATATATGGGTATATATATAGTTTATATATAATATATATAGGGTGGGGGTTGTTTATATATTATATTATATTATATTTTATATTATATATATATATATATATATATATATATATAGATATTAGTATTAGTATAATATAATATATAAATATATTAATATAATATAATATGACACTCCATATATATATATATGATCCACTAAAAGCTTGTGGGGAATTAAGATTAGAGTCCCACATGATACAATTTTCGGGTTTGAAAGTGTGCAAGTTAAATTTAGTAAATGGGGAAAATAAAAGAAGAAGAGCTTTCAGAAACCTTACCAGTTGATACATGTGGAATGAGCAACAGTGGTGATTGCTAGGGTCTGAAATGGTCAGAAAAGGATCTGTGATAGTGAGTACAAAGCCAGGGACGCAGCCGGCAAATTTTTGTTCCGGCTCGCTCCAGAATATTTAAAATTACCGGCTCCGGCTCCGGCTCCGCTCCAGCATTTTAAAATTAGTTTCGGCTCCGACTCCAGCATTTTAAAATTGTTCGGCCTCCGACTCCGGCTCCGGATCATTTTAAATTGTTCTGCTCCGGCCCGGCCTCCCGGCTCCGGCTCCGGCTCCGGGCTCCGGCTCCGACCCTAGTTATAATTCCTTCTCCATTTACAGTTATGAAATCATTAATTCCTGATACAAAATTTTGAGCGGTCATGATGAAAATTAGATGTTTGTATAATGACATCGTTTATTAACTATAGAATTTTAAAACTTGAGAAATATTCGATATAGAAAATAAGAATATTTAAGAATTACGCAAAAGAAATCTTCACCTTTCTGTCCTAAATTTTTAATCTAATTACCTCTCTTGAACTGAGGAACTGCTGTACAGTTACCGTTAATATAATTTACACTTATTTTTTTTTTCTAAAGGCCACTTATTTTCATTAGGTGTGGTTAGTTAACAAAATAACCGTGACCTTGAGTTATTTAGATAAGTGCTCGTTACATGAGGCTTGTGGCTGAACATATAGTTAAGCTAATTTTATTCAAAACAGATTTATATATAGTATATAGTTATATATATGTATATATTATTATATAGTGTATATACTAGTACTATAGGTATATATGTAATATATATATGATACGGTTATATATATATATATATATATATATATCTATATTTATATCCGTGAGTGGAGGGGGTATATCAAGGTATATATACGTGTTATATAATATATATATAGATAGATTATATACTACTATATATATGAGTGTTTTATATATTTGATATTATAATATAATTATATATATAGTTATATATCTGAGATATATATAATCTATATATAGTTATAGATAATAATAATTATATATTATTATTGTATATATATATAGTATAGATATAATATAATATATTATATTACTTATATTAGTATATATATATATATATTATATATATATATATATATATATAGTTATATATAATAGTACTGATATGATATTATAGTGTGTGATATACTATATATATGGAAAATTTGGTAAAAAACCACACTTCATATCTCAAAAACTACAAAAGCTACAGGCAAAAAAAGGAATCATTGCTGGAATGCTGGTTCAATTTTATTGCGGAGAATGCTAAAAAAAAAAAATTAACAAAAAAAAAAAATATATATAGCCAGTATATAATATAGATATATAATTATACTATATATCTCAAAAACTACAAATTTTGCACATTAAAAAGGAATACATTTTTGGATTACTGGTAAAATTTTAGTTAAATTAGTGGGGGTAAAAAAAATAAAAAAATAAACAAATTATTGTTAATATATATATAATATGATTAGAGAGCGATTAGAGGCCTTTTATTGCGCATACTCGCTTAAAAATAATAGACTTCTATTAAATTTTGCTTATTTTTTATATAAGAATACCCCAAGGATTACCGCACCGTGGGCAGGCATGTTGGCTGTCGTCTCGGCCTTCCGCGGGAATACGGAGGTAAGGGATATATCCCCCCCCGGCCGGAGGGTTCCGGAACCCCCGCTCTTTGGTATTTGGGTTGTCGCGGGGGTTCCTCCCGGCCCGCTCCCCTACGGGGTAATGGAAAACGTCACCCCCTGCTTTCCCCGTCGGGCTCAGAGGTTCTGATCTTCTTTCATTTACAAAATATAATATATATATATATATAAAGTATTATATTAATCAAATATATATATTATG
This sequence comes from Trachelipus rathkii, assembly GCA_015478945.1. Lineage (NCBI taxonomy): Eukaryota > Metazoa > Arthropoda > Malacostraca > Isopoda > Trachelipodidae > Trachelipus > Trachelipus rathkii. The sequence continues at coordinate 63,994 of JABUQX010027374.1, read as the reverse complement.
ATTATATTATACTATATATATTTAATATATATCTAATATACATATATAATATATTATATATAATATATATATATATATTTATGTCCCCCTGCTCCATAAAAAAAAAAAATAGCAATATTAATTTATAATTTAAATTTTTTTTTTTAATTTGCCTAAGGGACGAGGTACCAAGGATCCCCCAAAAATGTATTCTTTCGCATGTACGCTATCTGTAGTTTTTGAGATATGATTTTTTTTTTTTTTAACAGTTTCCGCAATAAAATTTGCCAGGATTCCAACAATGTATTCCTTTTTCCTGTAGCCATTGTAGTTTTTGAGATATGGAGATATGAGCTGTAGCTTTAAACCAAATATCACACATATGTATATATAATATATTAATATATATATATGATATATATATATATATATAGTATTATATATATTATATATTATATATATATAATAATAGAGAATATATATATATATATGTGTAGAGTCACATATAGGAGGACAAGAAAATATATTATATATAGTATATGTTATATATATATTATGGGGTGTATGTATAAGTATAATATAAAATAAAATAAAATAAAAAAATAATAATATATAATAAAATAAAAATAAAAAAATAAAATAAATAAATTTAATAATCATAACAGAGTTATTAATAAATAATATATATGTATGAAGTCACCTCAAGGGTTTGACCTGGGCCACCCCCACTTTTGATAGAGAGTTAAAGCTAAGGCTAAGAGCTTATTAACTCTCTGACTCCTTGACCCTCTTTCTCCTGCGTTGCGTGACAGTCGGCTGCCCTATCTCTTGCTCATAGTATTACAACGCAGGTGCCATCGTGAGATTCGCTCGCGCGATTACTTCCCACTGGGTCGCCTTCATAACAAAAGAGGTGCCTTGTTATTCTCATGAATTGTAGTGAATATTGCGAGACTTCAACGATCCCTCGTTGGTGCCTCCTTTTTCCAGCCATCTGGTTTGGGAACCTCTGTGCCTTCTTCTACTTTGCCTGCAATAATTCAACTTCCTCTATTTAAGTTCCCGGCCGTCTGCGCCCACGCTTGAGGGAATTGTGAATGAGGGTGCAACTTGGTCGACTTTCAGCCTTTCCAGTCATTTTATTTTTGCTTTTCATTTTTATAATACTTTTACCTTTATTTATTATATTTATGTTTTTGCCCCTCCTTTTAAAAGGCGCCTGCCCGCGTGATGTTGACCCTACATCATTCACAGGCTACGCATTATACACTACATATTCATAGAAAAAAAAAACAACAACGTGAGATATATCTATTCTAAATGTTTTTATCTTATTATACATAATGTAGTTTTATTGTATATAATATATAATATAGATTATATATATAGTATATATTGTATTATATTACCGTATATATATAGTAATACTATATATAAGAAGCTCGGGGATTAGATATATATCTATATAGATATATATATATATAGGAGTTATACTATATATATATATACTATATATATGATTTGAGTATATATATATATAATAATATATTATAGTAATATATTGGTAGGTCTATATAATTATATATATAATATAATGTATATATATCTATATACTACACTATTTATTATATTAATAATATAATTTATATTAGATTATATTAATATATATCTAATATAAGGGGTGTGTTATCGTATAATACTTACATTTATACTCATATATATAATAGTGTATATATATATACCCCCTCCTTGAATAGGGCTCTGCCCCGTGAGTGGTGGCGCCGACAACATGTAATATTATACTAGTTATACGTACTATATATATATATATATATCATGTATACATCACATATTATTCAATATTTTCAAATATATATACTTATATATTAATATAAAACAATTTGTATCCTAATATCTATAATATAAACAATACACCCCTCCTTGAAATAGGGCTCTGCCAGTGAGAGGTGGTGCCAACTGTAACATATTATTATATAATAAATATATTAAATATATATATTATACAGGTACATAATAGAGTTCATATCTAAATAGTATATATTTGTATATTTAATTATATAGTATTATAAATATAATATATAATATATTATTTTTATATTGATGAGTATTGCCGTATTCTAATTATAGAATCACACCAAATATTATATATGTTATATTAGTATATATTTATTATTTATATTTATATATTATACTATATACTTATATATAATAATAGATATTATAGTATATATACGTAAAAATAATATATACTTTATATTATATATTATATATAATTATAATATTATATATGATAACTATATATAGCGATAATTAATATCTTCTATCAATATACCTATTATATACTTATATTTATATTATATAATATATATAAATTATACCTATGTTTCACATATTACTATATATGTATAGATTATATAATACATATAATTAGAGTGTATTATATATATATATATACTAATAAGATATATATATATAATTAGTATATAATTATTAATAATATATATTATTTTAAACTAGGGTATATATTTGCCTTAATAATAGTTAATATATATATTTTATCATATTTTTACTATTTTTTATACTCGTTATATATATATATTATTTGCTTAAATAAATAATTTTATTTAATAACTATGCTATTTATAAATATATTTAACGATAGAGCAGGCCTTTAGCATATGTAAAAAATATATGCTTTTGACCGGTACTTAATATATATAACTTTTATTGTAGATATAGGAACTCCGTGTATGTTGAGTGAAGTATCAAATAATTCACTAATGCTTTTCTAATAATTTCGTAAATTCCTTCAGAAAATATTACGCCAGTTGGGGTTTATTTTTATAAAAACTGAAGTATATGGTAGCACAACTACTGATTTTCTATACTACGCATCTTATATTATACTATGCAAAATAAGCTACGCATTAATTCAATTAATCAAGTAATAAGAAAGTCTCCTGTGATAATGCTCATATACAGTAGAATAAGATACTACATGGATTATTTAAAGTTTTTAACTAAAAAAGAATGTTATATAAATGAAAACTTATTTAAAAAATTTTATTAAATTTTTTTCTCTCTCTTAATTTTAGGAGAATTTTATATTTAATATAGATCTTGGAATGGCTCAGGTATAGGTATTATATTACATAGAAAACTAAGCTCCTTTGTTTGATTACGATATATTGTTTTTCACTAAATATATGAAGACCATATAAGCTTATAAAGAAATGACTCTTCTTCGTTCTAGAAATTCAAGTTATAGAAGTAGATTTCAAAAGCCATTTTTATCCAATGAGCTTGCGGTTAATTAGATTTCAAATATTCATCTTATTATTTCTTATTATTTTTATTAATTAATAATATTGGATTATATATTTATATTTAATTTATTTATTATTTTATATAATTTTAATATTAGTTCATTTATTTAATTTGTTAATTATTACTATTTACTATTATGTATATTTATTGAATATATAATTTATTTTCTTATTATTTTAGTTTTATTATATTATTATTTTAATTATTATTATTTTAATATTATTATTATTATTTTATTATTCGTGTAGTCGTGTTAGTAGTAGTTATAGGACGTTGACACCCTATATTAGTTATTCACTTTCAGCATGAATTTTTAACTTTAATAAAATAATCACTATAGGAATTACGCTTCATATTTTACTAATTTAATATCACTACAAAATTATAGAAAGAGCCACTCAGTCGGCTACTAATTCCTTTTGTAATGCTAAATCGAATGTATGAGACTGTCTAGGTAAGCCTTGGCGGCCTTTACGGGGCAACCTCAAGCTACCTTCTACTTAAAATTTAATACTGTACAGGCGTAAAATGTTTATGTGATGGAAGTCAAGCTAAATTTTTTTGAATACTTACTATTATTAAGTCATTTTTAGGAATATTTTTTTTTTGCCATTCTATAAAAAAAAAAACATTCATTATAATAATACTATGAATCACTTAATCAATTTCTTTATTTATAAATTTAAAAAGTGTGAGCATGGTTATTAAATATACGAGAAAGAAAAATTCTATATATAATAAAAAGATAAAAGAAGGGATAAAGTAAAAGCACGTCTGTATATGAAATGAGGGGAAAATGATTGGAGGGGTTGTTTAATTTTATATATATATAATAATATAATTATTATATATTACTATAGTAATATCTATATAAGTATATATTAATATATATAATATATATAATATGAAGATGAAGAGAGAGAGGATGAGAGGAGAGAGAGAATTAGGAGATAGATATGATAGAGATAAGAGAGATATTATAAAGAGAGAGGAGAAGACGAGAGGGAGAGAGAGAGAGAGACGAGAGAAGAGAGAGAGAGGGATGAGAGAGGAGAGACGAGAGAGAGAGATGAGATAAGATATGGAGAGAAGATGATAAAGAGAGAGACGAGAGAGGAGGTGAGTAGAGAAGAGAAGAGGATTAAGGAGATGAGAGACTAGAGATAGAGAGTAGAGAAGAAGAGTTAAGGTTATATATACTTAAAATGTACTGAGTAGAAACTGTTGAGTTATATTAAATTAAGAAAAGTTACATAACCGTGTCAAAGTGGTTATGACCCACTCAGTGAACAACCCCCCAGTCTACGCCCTTGTATATATATATATATATATATATATTAATATATATATATATATTATTATATATATATATATATATATATATATATTAATATATTTATAATAAGATATATATTATATATATTAATAATATCATATATGATATTATATATTTATATATTATTATATTATATATATAGATATATTATATTATATATATTATCATATATAAATTAATATATATATATATATATGATATTATATATTATATATTTATATTTATAATATAGTATATATATATATATAATATATATAATATATATATATCTAATTTGTTAAATTTTTATTCATAAATGAAATATTATTAAAACGACTTCTTGATGGAAATTTTTATTTTCTTGGATTTCAAAATGATTTATCTAATGTCATCATAATACTAATAATATTACAGCGTTTTAAACGCGTTTATTTTGTCGGTATTCAATGTGTCGGAATCACGAACATAACCATACCATCTTAATGTAACTTTTATTCTAGTCAGCACCACACCGCAACACACCTCTACATTTTTAAAATATCAAATACACACACACACACACCTACAACACAACCATAGATTAAAGTTTAGATGAGATCCTTGCTTAGAGGATATATATGAAGCTTTATACTGGACCTATACTTAATATTTTCCGATAATATGATATATATATATTGTACCGTACACTGACCGTTACTCCTGATACGGAACTGGAATTTGTATGTTGGCATCGCACAGCATTTACCCACTGAATTCTAGTACGTCGGCAACTCTAATATGGGCGTAAGATGAAAGTAATACTCAATATACGATAATTGAATTTAAATTTTGAAAATGAGCGATTGCTTCGTAACTAATCATTGGTTAGTATAGCATTGGTGATAATGAACAAAATAAACGAGTTAATTTTTAAGGGTGAGCTTGGAGGAAATTTCTAGTTATGAGTTAAAGGTATAGTAAACATTATGACATTCATAAAATCAAGAACCTATTAAGAGGGATATTTGTACACATCTAGATCGCGAACCTACATAGGGGTGCGGTGTGGGTCAGGCAGAAATCATGAAGAGTATGGGTCAATAGCATTTCTATTTCATAGAGGCTAAAGCTAAAACGAACCAGTGACTCGAGTATTTACATAATAAAGCTAATTAATAATATCTATGTTTTATTGAAGATTTAATGCAGTTTTTCGCTCTCAATGAACAGTTGGCAATCTGCCCCATACCAAGATGTAGTTCCAAAAGCGCCAAACTTCGTACTAGCTTGGAGAAAATTCAAAGCAAAAGCAGAGCTTTATTTATAATGATAGGATTATATACTTCAAACGACTGTCATAAATGCCAATTTGAAAAAACGGTGTATCACGACTCATAAATAAGCGACCCTCTCTCGAAAGAATAATTTGAAATGATAATATCAAAAATCATAAAACAATCACTAATCTCTTAAAACTTTCGTTCGGTTCGCTGTTTCTATACCGCGCATAAAAGGTGTAGTTGTTTTTATTTAATCTCTTTATACGTCGACTCTGTGATAGTCATCTATGCCGACAAAATACAGACCACAATTAGCAGCAGTCATAGAACTTTATACAGAACTTCATCATGAGACACATTAGACCCGTTTTGCACAATAATGGAAAAGAAATGACGTGTTCTATAGGTCAATTTACATTTTCAAACAGTATAGAGACGAGAAGCTAGTGAGAAGAAATCTGTCTTGGGATATCGTATTTAATATAGATATTGAGATTAAAACGTAAGAATAAAGAGGTAGACATGTCATATAATAGGTACCTCAAGTCTCGATTATTTATTCTATTATTATATTATAATATATAAGTTATATATATTATATATATATATATATATTAGATAACTATATGATATTGTAATATATATTGATATATAAGAAATATATATATATAATATTCACATATAAAGTATTAATCCATATTATATGAGTATCGTCATCTCTTGTAGGGATAAGAGGAGAAATTAGGTTCTATATTCAAAACTCTATATATATATATATATAATATTAATGCCCTATTGTATAATAAGTAGATAGTAATACTAAACTTTATTTTAGTCATACTTTCTTTTGGTCTTAGTGTGGTTATTCTATAATCTTTACTATATATTCTATAAAAATAATTAATCCTTGAATAATCTAGCACATAACAGGTACACAGATATAACGAATCGATATTTTTGAAAATTATAGTAGTTTAACTTGAAACTAATTAATAACATATACTATATTAATATATAATATCTATTAAACTTTTTCGATTATTTTACTGTGCAAAAGGTAATGAAATATATAAGTTTATCATATTCTCGTTATACGATACTTTTTTTATAATAGAAGATTGTAATAGACAATCTTTAAGTAACTCGTCAGTAAAATATTAAAACTTTTCATATAAATAATAATTACGAGGCCAATTCTTTTTGTTATTATAACTATATTGTTAAATTTTTACTACTTCACTTAATATCTAAATGAGTAGGTGATGACGAGACAGATAGGTATTATATGGATGGCCTCACTATATAAGTCTGTGGGGAGTTAAGAAATTGAAGTTCTTTATTAGATGCACAATTTTTACAGAGTGACAGGTGTTGCAAGTTAAATTTAGTAAATGGGAGAAAATAAAGAAGAAGAGGAGCGTACTTTCTTACATGTTGAAATACATGTTGGAATGTAAGAACCGTTTTATGGAAATTGAGTGAATGTCTGTGGTCACTGAGGAAGCTTGGATCAAAATGATGTGATAGTAGTACAAGCAGGCGTCTAACGGAGGTCGCAATTTTTTTTCGGCTTACCGCTCCAGCATTTAAAATTACGCTCCTGATCGGCTCCGGCTCCTATGCATTTTTAAACAATTGTGTCGGCTCCGAACTCCAGCATTTTAAAAGAATATGTTTCGCTCCGATCATCCGGCTCTAGGTATTTAAAATTGTTTCGCTCGCTACGGCTTCCGGCTCCGGTCGGCTACCGGCTCCGGCTCCGACCCATAGTTATATTTTATTTCTCCATGTTATACCTAATAGTTATGATATCAGTTACATTCTAGATACAATTATTTGAAGAGGTATGATTTGAAAATTAGAATGTTTGTTAACATCTTTTTTAGTATCAAGTAAGACTTATAAGATAGGTTAATAGAAAATAAGAATTTAATGAAATTACACGACGATAACACTCACTCACTTTCTTCTAATTTTAAGTATAAATTATTCTTTGAACGATGACTGCCTGTACATTTACTAATAATTATTTCATTATATTTTTATTTTCTTAACAGGCATTAAAAATCTATATTTAAGATTATCCTAATAGATTTATAAATTCCTACGTTTAATTATGATCCTAGACTATTACATATTTATTCAAAAACAAGATTTTATTATATTTTTTTTTATTTATTATTATTTATGATATATATTATTATATTAATTATAACTATATATATATTATATATATTATAATTATATATACTTAATATATTACTTTTTATATATATATATTAATATTATATATATATAGTATATTATATTATATACCGTATGTATATATATTATATATTACGTGTATTATATATATATATTAATAATTACTATATATATATATAATATGATATATTATATTTTTATATATATACTATATAATTATAACTATATAATATAATTATATATAATATTCTATTTTATTATATAATTTATATATATATAGTATATTAATAATTATCGCTCTACCGTTGTATTATATATATATATATTATATATATATATATATTTAATATATTTATTTATATTATATATTAATATATATATATATATATTAATACTATATAATTATAATAATATATATATATATATATATATATAGATAATAATATACTTAACTATATATATACAATATATATTATGGTGAAATTTGGTTTAAAACCTCATAACAACTCATATTTCATAAAAAACTTACCAAAAGTATTCATTTTAATATATATATATTGCTGAATGCTGGTTCAATTTATTGCGGAAGATGTACAAAAAAAAAAAAAGAGAATGAAAAAATATTATTATATAATATAGTATTTTCTTATATGTATATCTCAAAAACGAACATATATACAGCAGAAAAAAACTACATATTTTGGTAGAGTACTGTAAATTTAGATTAAGGAATGTAAAAAAAAAATAAGAAAAATAATACAATATCACGTCATGTTCAGATCTAATTGATTCAGGAGGCCTATTTTAAGATCCTTCTTTATTGGTTACTCGTTAAATTAAAATAAATAAACTATAAATTTTGCTTTTATTTTTTATTCACATAAAGAAATACCCTATAGAGTACTGTATAACTCCGCACCGATGCATGATATGGTACAGGTCTCTCGTGCCTTCTCCAGTGGACGGAACGTACAGGGTAGATATATGCGCGCCCTCCGGGGGCGGGTCTCCGGACCCCGCTTCTTCCGGGATAATTTGCCGGTGTGCGGGCGTGTTCCTTCCAGCCCCTACCTGACATTCACAGAGGATATGGGTAAGAGCAAAACTAACGTCTCCCTCTCCTGGTGTTTACTCCTCGCTCTGGTTCGAGCACGAGCCTCACCATATAGACCGCATGTATATCCTTTTACATAATCTGAAACCATAGTATTGCCATTCAATTTATATAGGTATAGATGCGACGCTTGTACGGAATAGGCTAAATAATCAAGGGATTACTTATGTCACTCCCTCTTGTCTTAGCGATCCGTATGACCGTTATCAATGATACATTACCTAGTAAGTAGCTCTATCATATATTCTAATATAAGAAATAAATAGAGCTCTCAACAATCATCGTACGATAATAGTGACTATGAGCTTTATAATAAATAATATAATTTTTATAGTAGTGTTATATATGTGAATAATGGAAATATGCCGTAAATGGTAATAATATGCGTAATAAGAAGAAAGTTATTATTAATTCGATAAACTTATTTTATGTACTCCTCATGACTCTGAAAACATATAAATCAGTTCTATTTTCTTGTTTTGATGTATTGTGAGATATGTTTTTTGTTCTTTCATAGATTTGCCTAAACATGAGAATGAGTTTTACAAGTAGTACTAAGAAAAATAGTATTGCTTCTCTGCGCCCACATTAGCTATTAGTCGTTTATTCAGTATATGCTTAATATATAGTTTTATTGGTCTTATACAGGTTTCCGCATAAAGATTTTTTTCCGGAAAGTGCGACACCGCTGACCCTGTATTCCTCTGTTGCCTCTTGTCAGTGTTTGATATGGTTTTTGAATATGGATCGATGATAGCGTGTTAATTTAACACCTATACACTTTCAACCTTCCTTATTAGCATCTTATATATAATTATATTAAAGATGATTGTATTTATCTATTATCTATATATGTGTGATTATAAATACTCAGTATCAAGATAATAGTAAATATTGTAAAATAATATACTAAGTAGCTCTTCGTAGTGAGTGCGTATATATAGGAGGTATAAGTTATCCATAGGTAATCTCTTCGATAATAATTATACTTCCTTACTATGTAAATATGTATAGGGTAAGGCGATATATATATATAGATATATACTATTATAATATATATATATATAATATATATATTAATATTTATATATAATATATAATTTATAATATATATATACGTAGTATAATTAATAATTATTATATATTATTATATATTATTATATAACTATTATAATAATATGTATGGATATATCTTTCCCACCTTTTGGGTGTGGATCTTCGGTTCCACCCCCTATTATTGGATAGAGTTTTAAAGCCTAACGGCTTAGAGAGCTATTTCTTTTCTGACTTACCTTGACCCTCTTTCTCTGCGTCGTGACGTGGGTGCCCTCCTTTTCTATATATATAGGTATTACAATAGGAAGCGTGTCGAGGATATTGAACTCTCGCATTACTTCACATGGGTCGACCTTCTCATAAAAAAGAGGTGCCTTGTTTATATCTCATGAAAATTGGTTGTGATAATATTGAGATCCAGATCCTCGTTTGAGTGCCTCCTTCTTCCTAGACCACATCTGTTATTGTGAACTACCTTGCCTTTCTTCTATTGCCATGCATATATTTCAATCTTCCTCTGTTTAAGTCCGCGTCTGCGCCCACTGGGGAATTGCGTTAAGGCCGCAAATACTTTACTTATTCCATTTATTTTAATTTTTTGCTTTTCTTTTTGTTTTGCTTCTATAATATATATTTCTTTCTTATGGAATTGTCAAATCCTTTTTTGCAAAAGACGCCTGCCGTAGGAAGTGAGTGGTGTCATGTAGAAAACAAAACAAAAACAAAAAAAAAACAAACAAAAAAGAAAATATAATATTAATGTATATTAGTAAATGTTATTTATATACAATATATATAATTATATTATATATATATATTATATATATAATATTAATAATATAGGTTATAATATGTAGGAATAATATATATACCGTATATATAACTATATTACATTATGATGTATAATATAATATATATATATATATATTATGATTAATATATATTATACATATATAATATATATTATATCTGTATATTATATATATATATCTATATATATATATATATATATATAATATATAATATTAATCTATATATATATATAATTTATTATATAGAATAAAATAGAAATATTCTCGAAGTGAATATGGTTTTCTTATATGTGTATATGTACATTATATTATATATATATATTTATATTTATATTATATTATATATATTTATATATACTATATACATTTATATATATATACCCCTCCTTGAACAAGGATTCTGGTT